>JAGPOW010001296.1:4445440-4456184 GCA_030014935.1 Caiman crocodilus | reverse complement strand
CCCTGGGGGTTACAAGAAATAATGGCCATAAGCTAGCAGAGAGCAGATTTAGACTAGACATTAGGAAGAACTTCTTCACAGTTAGAGTGGCCAAAGTCTAGAACAGGCTCCCCAGGGAGGTGGTGCTCTCCCCTACCCTGGGAGTCTTCAAGAGGAGGTTAGATAGGCATCTAGCTGGGGTCATCTAAATTCAGCACTCGTTCCTGCCTATGCAGGGGGTCGGACTCAATGATCTATTGAGGTCCCTTCCAACCCCAACATCTATAAGAGGACAGGCTGTGCAGATTGTGGGGAGAGCAGTGGATGTGATGCACCTTGAATTTAGCAAGGCTTTTGACACTGGTCTCCACATTTTCACTGACTGCCTAAGGAAACAGACTGAAGTACTTTAAGAGGGATGCATAACTGGTTGGATCATTGTGCTGCGTGAGAAGCCATCAGTGGCTCAAAATCTAGATGGAAGGAAGTATCAAGTGGGATTCCACCAGGTCTGCCCTGAGTCCAGTATTGTTCAACATCTTCATTTATGATTTGGAGGATAGGACTGAATGCACGTTTAGCAAATCCACATTTGATACCAAGTTGAACGGAGCTGCCAGCACTATGAAGGACAAGGTAAGGATCCAGAATGACCTGGACAGACTGCAAAAATGATCTGTAGTCAACCAAATGACGCTTGGCAAGGATAAGTGCAAAGGGATGGAATAAGCACATATACAAATACAGACTGGGGAATGACTGGCTAGGCTGCAGTATTGAAGAGAAGGACCTAGAAGTTGCAGTAAAACCTAAGCCGAACGAGCCAACAATGTGCTCTTGTTGCAGGTGGGGGAGGGGGAGAGCCAACAGTATACAACAGGAGTTGGCAACTCCCAGCACACATTTCCAGAGCATGACACGGGAGGCCATTTTGCTTGGCATGCCACAGCTGGCCCAGATCCTGGGCAGCTGCTGCTAGCCACAGAGCTTGGGCTGCTCATAGCTGGTAGCCAGGAGGCCACCTACAGCTGTACTAGACTCTGTGGCAGTGGCTGTTGCACAAACAATGTGGAGTGTATGGTGGGCAAAGGGCTGGATTGCACTGCTCCACACCCCAGTGCAGCTGTTTGCAACTTCTCAGATGTTTACCATAGCTGGTCTGGGCAGCTGCAACAGGCAGGCTGCAAACAGCTGTACTGGAGTCCAGAGCCCTGGCACTGGTTCTGTGGCAGTCGCACGTGGACCTTAGGGCGCATGGCCGGGAAGGGGCTTGTTGCTGGGGCAGTACAACCCTGACCCCTCCCCTGCTATTCATCTAGAAGTGTGTATGCACCTGCCACTAGCGACAAGGACTGGGTCCCCCACCATCTGCCTCGGGCACACCAAGTCAAGGCATGGATGGAGGTTGGGATATTTTCGGCACCCCAGCCAAAAACATTGCCAGCCTCTGGCATACAGAGGTGTATTAGCAGGAGCATCATTCACAAATCAAGACAAGTGAATAGATTCTTCTGCTCTAGTCAGCGTTGGCAAGGCTGAAGAAAGATGTCAAGAGATTAGAATAAGTCCAGCAACAAGAATGATTAGGGGCCTGGGAAGTAAGACCTATACAGAGAGGCTGAAAAGGACTAGGGTTGTTTCATTTGGAGAAAAGATAACTGAGGGAGGGATTTGATAACCATCTTCAAATACCTGAAGGACAATTATAGAGAGGATGAAGATGGGCTTTTCTTCTATGATCACAGGGGACAGGACTTGGAGCAATGACCTGAGCTGAAGCAGAGGAGACTTAGGTTGGAGATTAGGAGGAACTTTCAGACTATGAGAGTGGTCAAGCATTGGAACAGGCTACCTAGAGAAACTGTGGAATCTTTATCCCTGGAAATTTTCAAGAGCAGGCTGGACCAACACTTAGCTAAGATTGTTTAGACAAGGATGAGGCTGCTTTGAACAAGGGGCGAGACTAAATAACCTTGCAAGGTCCCTTCCAGCCCTATTTCCTATAATAAGCTTATTTCCTATTCTATTCTATTTTTTATTTTATTTTATATGTTGGCATCAAGTAATATTGTTTCCCCCATACTGCTAGAGGACTGAGAGGGACACAATTACTTAGACATACTGTAGAGGTAATGCTGCATTTCACTCCTGGATAAATACTAAATTTAGAGCAATATAAATACTCTTGTAATGGAAGATAATACATTATTTTTTCACTTTGCTCTTAGCTTTTTTTGCATCTAAACATTTCAATATTCCCTTATTCACAAGATACTAATGAATCACTGACTGAAGCGAATAAGATCCACTAATTAAAAGACAAAAAAGACAATTATATAGTAACACTGAGAAAAAAAAAATCATCTATCCCGGACCAAATTAACAGTTTTAGAATGACTATTAAAATTACTATAAATCATTGCTAAACACAGAATCATGGGACTGGAAGAGACCTGTAAGATCAAGTCTGGTCCCTGGCATGGTTATTGGGCTCAAATAAGCTCAACGACGTGCTTGTCCAGCCTCCTCTTGAACACCGCCAGGGATGGCGACTGCACCACCTCTGCTGGGAGTGTGTTCCAGATTCTAGAGACCCTTGTGGAAAAGATGTTAAAAAGAGCATGGGCCCAAGCACTGATCCATGACCACTGGAGAAGACCCTCCAGAATGAGGCCATCTAATCAATTACAACTCTCTGGGATCAGCCTCTGAACCAATTGCCAACCCACCTCACTGTAGACTGGTCTAGGCCAGTAAATCTCCAGCTTAACTGAAAGGATCTCATGGGAAACAATCTGATGTCAGACACTGAATCATAATTTCCTCTTCACAAATTTTTGGGTTTTTCTACGTAAAAAAATCCATCTGTTGTAAGGTACTATTTCTTTTCTCAGCTAAAGCAAAAAAAATCTGACAAACCTCATTAATCAGTATGTAATCAAAACAGTATCTCACTCTGTTCATATTTTTCACAGAAAGCCTTAAAATTAAGACTTGGATTTTCAGTTGAAATTGAGGAAGGGCTTAAGTTTCACCTTGCCAAGCAAATTTCTTCCCGTTCAAATCAATAGCAAAATCTTCAGGGTAGAAGTCAATTATACTTGATTCCTGTATTTGAAAAAAATCAAAGGACCATTAAAATCAATTATAGATTTCTGCATAGAGCAATATCAATCTCTTCTTTCCCCCCCTCTGCCTGCATTTTTTAAGGCAATTAAGTTTTAATAATAATAATAATAATAATAAAAACCTGTTCTACCAAACACCCTCCAAACTGAACAGATCCAGGGGAATGGCACCAACTCAGAGTCAAGGATCAGCAAACTAATCGGTATAGACTGCTGTGGGGGCTTCAGAAAAACTGAAGACCTCTAATACTTCAAAAATTCAAGAGCTCTTAGACCGGCGGAAAGGCAGGAAATGGGGATAGAAAGGCAGTTTACTGTGTACAAACATTTGAAAGAAAATTCACGCGTCACAAAGCGGCTGCACAAGTAGACAAGTACAGTGTTGCTCTCCCTTCACTATTATTTTCTTATCAAAGATAATAAACAGCAGTGAACTTGCAATGCAAGAAACCAAAGCTTCACAAGAACAAAGATAATCCTTACTGGATCAGTCATGAGCTTCCGCCATGTTGGTGGCAAAAAGTTACCACTAGCAGCTGGAAATACACCCATAAGTTGTTCAAGAGGTCTGAACTGTCAAAAATAAAGAAAAAAATATGGGTAATTTCTAATCAATATCGAAGACGAACTAGTAAATCGTGTGCATCTTACCGGTTTTGTGCCCTTCTCAAAGTCTGAGGGCAGGTCTGCAATGCCTTCAAAGTCGGAAGCAAATGGTGCATAATGGAACGGGTAAAACCATTTCCAAGAAGCACAGCCCTAGTATAGCAGAAACAAGAGAACAAATAGCATACATATGAGGCAGTGAAAATATTCATACAGTCATTAACAGTGTGCAACTAATAATGATTCGACTTAATCCTGGATGAGTTGACAGCTACTGTTAGAGAGACAGCTATAGCTGAAGTTGCCACTGCTGCATGCACCAGGTAGAAGTTGGAGTCATTGCCACCCTGTGCCTTGGGCTGGATCCAGCCTGTAAGAAATCTCACAATCAGGATCTGGCTTGAGGCAGGTGAGTTTGACAACCTTGTCTTAAGAAAAATGGGGAACAAAAACCATCATCAAAGGACTCAAAAGATGCCTCTGTGACACTTGACAAAAGCATTGGAAAGGAATCCTGACCAATGGAAAAAAGTACTGACTCGGCCTTTGGGCACCTTGCAACAAGAAGACATGTATTCGTTGCCCACTCCCAGAGAGAGAGCTGTAAAATGAAATAAGATCTAGGTATACCATACTGAGAGCACGACTAAAGATATTCTAAAGGTCTAGAGATGAAATATGGCCAACAGTCCAAAACAGAAGTAGTCAGGGAAGAATGTATGATAACCCCTGGTCTGATTTGCACAACGGAAATCAAAACCTCTTTTGAGATTAGTATTTTAATTCACAGCACTTTCCAGAGCTAGTTGAGCATGTGAAGATATTAGAATATAGCATCCTACCACCTAAGCTATCAGGGTGAACACAGAACAGAGACATGATGGGAAGATTATACTACTCTTTTACTAGATATGGGTCATGTTGAGCCCCTAGCACCATGACATCCTTGTGAGCACGAGGCAAGGCTCAAGTGGCACAAGGCCCCAGAGCTCAATCCTGGTGCCCGAGGTCCAATGGGAATGCCACGAGGCCCCGGAGCCTGACCCTAGCATACAAGGCTGGTGTGGGGCTCGATCCACCCACGGACTAGCCCTGTGCTATTCACCTAGCCTGCTGGGTCAAAACCTTGAGCACCACTATACTAGATCAGAATTTCTTCTTTGCATCTTGCGACACTGACACACTACATGGTTTTGTATTATTTAACCCTTGCATTTACTAGTGTTATCTGGCCAAAGGCAGGGCAATAATCCATAACCTGTCACATTAAATTTTCAGGATCATTATTTGCATTTGATATCATCTAGAGGCCACAATTAAAGACAAGAACTCCAATGTGCTGGTACTGTACACTACAGCAAAGTAATTTTCCGCAAATACTAAATTTGTCAAAGCAAAAAAAAGTTTAGTTGGGCCAAATTTATTTGTGAATTCACCAAATAGTTT
Source organism: Caiman crocodilus (assembly GCA_030014935.1). Classification (NCBI taxonomy): domain Eukaryota; kingdom Metazoa; phylum Chordata; order Crocodylia; family Alligatoridae; genus Caiman; species Caiman crocodilus. The sequence goes on along the minus strand of JAGPOW010001296.1, from coordinate 4,451,025 downwards.
CAGCTGTGAAAGACCAGTTCAGGCTAGATTCACAAAAAGGAGGAAGGAGTTCCCTTTTTATCCAGGCACTCAGGAGTTAGACTACCTCACTCAGGAGTTGGGAGACATGGGTTCAAAGCCCTCTTTCTCCCCCAAGAACTGAATCCACATCATCCAACTCTTAAGGAGGTGTTTTCCCTAACCACCAGGGTAGTAGATCTTTCAAGATAGGGGAATTGATTTCTTCAGTTGATGCTATTCCACATTACTTAAATAATTAGATATTTATAGGAGAAAGAACTACAACTCCAACATCCCATTTTCAAGGTGAGAGTTTTAGACCCAAGGCTAGTGTGTCATCTTGGGGCTCAACAAATATTTACTTATTTCATAATCAGTGAATAGCTCCAGCATGGGGGACTAAGGGAAACCAATTCAAGAATATACTAATGCCTCATGGTTAGTCCAGCGACATAAAACAGTTCAGAAATTTAAGTTTAAATACTCTCCTGTCCAATCCTGTACAGAGACCTGAACAAAGGTCATTGAGGGGAGGGAGGAGAGGGGAGGGGGCAACAAATGGATCATCTGTTGAGTCAGTGACAAATTCCTGATGGACTCAGGAGCCACACAAGCAGTTAGCGTTAAGCAAGAACCATAGACCAGATACCCCCCATAAGCCAACAGTGCTCAATCTTTCTGGGGTGTAGGCCTGATAAGTAGGATGCAGCCAGTCACTGGACTGGCCTTGTGTGGTGGTCTGGTCCAGCATGCAAGGTCATATCATTTAGCCCATAGGGCTTCCCACAGGTCCAAAATTTAGTGGTGGGGGAGAAGTGACAGAGTTAACTGCTGCAGTTAACTGTTGCACTTTGAGCACCACCAGTGTGAGTGAATTGTGGTGAATGTCAGTTAACTAACTGTGCAAACGTTAATATTTATTGGAAAATGCAGTTCACGTACAACTGACAGAGAAAGATGATGTCTATGTTACACTATTCATGATTCCAAGGAAGACAGAACTAAGCAGTGGTTTGAGCGTCACTGTATCAAATAAGAGTTTCCAAGGATATAAGCCCTCAACTGAGATTTGAGTATGAGGGGATGGAGGCAGTTTAGTTTGGGGGGACCTAATGGTTTTTTATTTAGTTGCCAAACCCCAAAGTAATCATTTATACAGCCATGCTATATATCCTGAGAGACTACAGTGATTACAGACAACCAAAGAAATCTGAAGAGAGGAACACTTTGGTCCAGCAGAGGAAAAAAAACAACCAATATACAGAATCATAGAAAGTTAGGGTTGGAAGGAACCTCAAGGGGTCAAGACCAAGCCCCTGCTCAAAGTAGGATCCTTACAGCCAGGGCTTTGTCAAGCCAGGCCATAGAAACCTTCAAGGATGGAGATTCCACAACCTCTGTGGGTAACCTGTTCTGGTGCTTTACTAGCCTTCTCATGAGGAAGTTTTTTCTAATATGTAACCTAACTTCCCATGCTGCAACTTGAGACCACTGCTCTTTGTTCATCACCTGCCACCACTGAGAACAGTTTAGCTCCATCCTCTTTGAAACTACCCCTTCAGGTAGTTGAAGGCTGCTATTAAATCCCCCCTATCTTCTCTTCTTGAGACTAAATAAGCCCACTTCCCTTAGCCCTTCCTCACAAGTCATATACCCCAGTCCCCTTACCATTTTTGCTGCCCTCCAATGGACACTCTCCAATTTGTCCACATCCTTTCTGTAGTGGGCACAGTACTGCAGATGTGGCCTCACTAGTGCTGAATACAGAGGCATAATCACTTCCCTCAATCTGCTGACAACACTCCTATTAATACAGTCTAGTATGCTGTTAGCCTTCTTGGCACCAAGGGCACAGTCTTCTCCTATTCTGCTTGTTGTCCACTGTAACCCCCAGGTTCTTTCTGCAGAGAACTTCTTAGCCCATTAGTCCCCGCAGGTACCGGTGCATGGGACTGTTCCATCATGAGCAAAAGACTTTGCATTTGTTCTTATTCTAATGACATTTCTTTTGGTCCAATCCTCCAATTTGCTGAGGTCACTCTGAATCCTAGCCCTACCCTCCATCATATATCTACTACTCTCTCCAGCTTGGTATCATCTGAAAACTTGCTGAGGGTATACTTCATCCCATCTTGCAGGGCATTCACATTGAACAAAACTAGCCCCAGATCCAACCCCTGGGACACTCCACTTGATAATGGCTCCCAACTAGACATCAAACCATTGGTTAGTACTCTTTAAGCCTCACGGTCCATCCAGTTTTCTATCCACCTTCCAGTCCATTCATCCAACCCATATATCCTTAGCTTGCTTGTGAGAATGTTGTGGGAGACCATATCAAAAGTCTTGCTGAAGTCAAGGTATAGCATCACATCCACTGCTCTTCCTGCATTCACAAAACTAGTTTTCTCATCACAGAAGGCAACAGGGTTCATCAGGCATGACTTGGCCTTGATGAATCCATACTGGCAGTTCCTAATCACCTACTCTGAAGTGCTTAGCAGTGGATTCCTTGAGGAAATGCTCCATGATTTTTCCAGGGGCTGAGGATCCAAGGACGAGTCTGTAGTTCCCTGGATTCTCCTTCTTCTCTTTCTTTAAGATGTGTACTATATTTGCACTTTTCCCAATCATCTGGGACATCTCCTGACTGCCCTGAGTTTTGAAAGATGATGGCCAGTGGCTCTGCAATCCCATTGGCCAACTCCCTCAGCTGCCATGTGTCCAGCCCAATGGACTTGTATATATACACAGCCCCTGCCCATTCTTGTTCCAGGTAGAGTTAAACAAGTTTTGTTTTGAAAATTGGTAAAAAGTTCTAAGGAGGGATGACCTAATTTTTCAAAGACAAAGACATTAGAAAACCACAAACTGTTTCACGAAACACCCAGAGGGAACCTGCATGTTGTAGCTCAATTTGTTTGCCAAAAATATTCTTCTCATTGGCAAATGGAAGATCACTGGATCCAGGATGACAGACAGACATGGATTTTATGGAGCCACTGCCTCTCCACAGAGCAGTAAAGAAAGGACTCTGTTTTGCCTGTTTAAGATGATCATTGGGTTGTACCTTTAAGGACCTGAACTACTTGACCAGCAAAGTATAGTAAAAAGGGTTTCCAAGCTTGTCTAATAGCTCTTGGCTGATATATATTATTGGTGTGCTACTCCTTCTCCACCCTGATTTCAATTATGCATCACAATCTACACTGGAGCAATCTAGGATAATTACCTGTAGGAGAAAAAAAAAGGTCCCTGTCAGCATATTACATAGATTCCCAGAAATGCAGTACATTGAGAATATTTTGGGAGGAATGACCTGCTATTGCCTGAGTTGGAATGGAGTTTTGACTTTTATACAGAAAATACCTCATTTGTAGAGAAGAAATAAGAAGTCAAATATGCAGACCCGTTACAGTCAGAGGAAAAAAAAAGGTTCCTTTGCAGGTTTTTGTTCATGACAACTTATGGTTTGAGAGGTATGCAATAACCTCTCATCTGGAAAGAATTCTAGGAGATCATCGTAATACAATGGCATTACAGCTCCCTCTCAATCTGTCTGTAATCCAAGCGTGTGAAACAAAGCACAGAGTCTCTTAAGAGTCTCAAGGGTTAACTTGTATGAGGTTGAATTAGCCAGCTGGGGTAGCATAACTCTTGATGACTCAAATATGCTACCCCCTCACTGGCATTTGGCCAGGAAGGGTATCCTTATTCATAGAGAAGTTGAAGGGCAACACTTTACATCGAAAATGATGACTTCTTATGGAAGAGCACAGGTTGTTGCTATCACAATACAGAAGCTGGAACCATTTAAATCAAAGAGCCCCAAGGCAATCATACAAAACAGGCATGGATAAGAGCTCAAAGTCTGCATACAGTATGTGAACATTTAAAGGTAATCATGAATTGAAGAAAACTGAATAAAGGCTAAAAGTTTTTTTCCTTTGGAAAAAAAATCAAGTACCTCAAATAATCTCTTGACATTTAACAGATTTAACACCTTTTCTGCGGCCAGGTTCCTGAAGAGAAATCTATCTAGTCTATGAACAAACCCCCATGAGAAGAACACAGCAAGGTAGAAGCAGCAAAATATGGAATGCAATCCATTTAATTGCACGAAGATCCAGTGATCTTATACAAGTCTATGCCAAGCTGTCACAAAAGGGATCATTAAGCAATCTCCAAAGAGAAGAAAAAGGGATGGAAGTTAGCAGCAAGGAAGACTGACTTATTCTCTGCTAACCTGTCAAACCTGAAGGCTTACAGAAGATGAAGACTAATTTTCCCAAGCACCCAATATCTTGTTCATCTCTCCAGATTCGGGAGCTAAAAAACAAAACACCAAGACCAAACCACAACAATAACAAAACTGCCTAGGCACAACCTAAGGAATGACTCTTCTGCCGACCAATAAGACCTGGTAAGAACACCAGACTCAAGAAAGACAGATAATACACGTTTCAACTCAAGTTGGTTTTAGGTCAGAGGCTATATAAAAAAAACCCACCACACTAAACAGTAAAATCCTAAAACTATTTTAAGAATGCTACAAAATACCTACGTAGATTTTTTTCCCCCTGCCAGAAAACACACAATCAGTTTGATAAAACCAGGCACAGAAAGATTCCTCAAAACACTGCAGGCCATCACAGAAAGAAATGAAGCAATTAGGGGCCACACCCCCCCCTGTAACTTGAATTATTGAACATTTTGGACTGCACTTGGGTGGCCTTATAACATTTGAGTGAATTCTGGACGTTCATAGCATTAAAAGCATATCCCCCAAACTGAAACACACAAACACAACATCAATTTCTTAATTATGTGTTTCTTGTTTCTGTTTTATATAGTTCATCAAATTTGATAATACTGGGCTGGCATGCCTACAGAATTTAGATATAATACTTATTTTAGGCTACATGTGAAAACTTGAACTATCTTTGCTATACACTGAGAAGTACTTGGATTTTTTTCTAAAAAAAGAAACAAAAGATTACTTTTTTATTCACAGGAGGAGTTAAAATGTACTTCAAATTATATTTCATTTTTCCTTCCATTGAAGATACATGAATAATAAGAAAATGTAAAGTAGATTCACTTTAAAGAAAAACAAAGCCTTCTAGAAAGAAAATAACAAGAGCAACTCAAGTCAAACATGTAGAATTATGGTGAACTGACAAAGGAAATGTAGCTTAAAGGTCTTAGCAGAGTTATTTCCTCCCTTTTCTCAGTTGTTTTTCTTAGAAGTACCATACTTGAAGCAAAAGCCTACTATTTTGACTTCCAACTCTGCATAAGTAAATGTCAATGAGGTTTCTATTGATATTTTTGGTACAAAGCAATAAGGAGATTATAACCAAATCAAATTCAAACCATTTGAAGCACAGGGAAGCTGAATACACGAGACACAGCAGCTGCTGGAGCATGCAAGTTAACAAGCTCCAGCAGACTTGATTAATTGATTTTGCTCTGATATGCTAAAACCAGCTCACAGTAAAAAGAGAGGTATCACATTGTGTCTACCTGATTCAACAGCTGCTGAAGCTAGTTCAGCCTCTGCTGCAAGCTCATGCATGCCACAC
>JAGPOW010001296.1:4426482-4439369 GCA_030014935.1 Caiman crocodilus | reverse complement strand
AAAGGTTCACAATGAGTCTGAAATCAATTTGACTAATTTGTCACTTAAGCAGTTCTGCCTAGTTAAATCTTAAAACTGAGGTGCCTGACGCTTGTTACATTCACAATGTGATTACTTGCTTAAAGACACTTTAAATAGTAACCCACCCAAATGCTCATGTCAATTGATGTCCTAATAATGCAGTAAGTGAGCCACATAGCTATTCCACATAACACATTCATGGCTTCTTTGCATCACGTCTTAAAACTGAATGTGTTGCAGGCTGGGGCTGGCCCAGGACAGTGACACTCAGCTGAGTGTTGGGATCCAACATGGGGCAACCCAAGGGTCCAGGACACAGCTCTCCCTTACCCAGTCAGGCTGGGAGCAGAACCAGTTTCTGGACCCTGTGTTCCCAATTGATCCGCAGAGGCAGACAGAGGTTGGACCCGAGTCCCAAATCAGGAAGCATTTTTTTTTTCTTTACAACCTTGGTGCAATGCATCCCTGGGATCAGGGAGGGGTTTCCTCATCCTAGAGTCCCAGTGCATTTGGACTCTTAAAAACTGAATGTACCCTGTAAACTGTGATGTTAAAAACCCTGCAGGGTTTTTAACATTTCCATTCATTCTATTTCGCAAACACAAGTTCTCTATTATTTTTCTCCATTCACTTTTACCAGGATTTTGGTTTTTTAGGAAAAGGAAACCTATATGTGGGTGTCAGATTGTGCATCATAGTGCTAATGGGCTTAACTCAGCTAATTTCTGCTTCAGTGGTCTTCCACAGATCTGGTGAGACTCAAATGATCATCACAAAACAGTGGATGAGAGCACTTCGAAATGAATGAGACTAGGTCTGTGGGGTTCATTACCTTGTTCATTGCTTAAAATAAGTCTACCTGCATATATTTGAAAATTACATAATAGTGGGGGGAGTGGTTCTTTTGGCCTCCTTTGGAGGGGAGGTGAAAGTTGCAAGACATTTTTTCCCTGTGGTACTACCAAATGGGTGGCTTCGAATTACTGAGTTTCTAGTATTCTACCCTCATTCTTCATTTGATACAGTTAATTAGTGGGAGGGGAAAAAAGACAGCAACTATGCTGAAATTTAAACGGGCACCTTGAATGTTCTCTCTTCCAAAGAGTAACGTAGCCACCTGTAATCTAGTCTCTCATTTTGCTGCCCCAGCCCAATTAAGTGTATTAATAAACAACTTCAACATGTTTTCTTCTCTGCTTGATTCTTTGGAATGAGAAGTTGAAATTGTGCTCCCCTCTGTCCATTTCCTTAGACAAAAAAAGACTTTTTTTTTTGTCACTTCTTTGTTTATTGGAAGAGTGAACAGAATTTACATAGAAAACCAAATCTTCCAGGGAACAGAAAATTCTGGGCATGAATTTGATTTTATACCCTCTTCTCCACTGAATGTAAATGCATTAAATATAAAATAGCAAAACTCTACCTACTGATATATATATGAAATTAAAAACAGTATGCAAAATACCAACTTATCAACATTATCAAAATGTCACCAAGACTTTAAAACAAACATCTTTACACCCCAGCTCCCCAATCACTAAATAACGCACTTTTTAAAAACACGTTTTAAAAATAATTTAGTACAAAATGAATGCAAGAAAAAAAAACTAGCACTAAATTGTTCATCTAGTCAATTAAACTCCAATTAAATATGGTGTTAGATACTGAAATAGCACTTGCATCTGATTTTTTTTGCATAGGAGTACAAGTTACAAAAAATATAAATATTACTTGCATGCTATTTTTGCTACCTGATGGTAGATAAAGTCAATCTATTCCCAGGTCACAACAAAATTTAACTTGCTTTATTCTCAGAGCACGAAACTAGTTATTAACTTTCACTGCTACAAACACCAATATGTCTAACTAATCTTTTGCCAATCTGACATCTCAATTATCAAAAGATTTAAAATGGCTAGATTACTTCAATTACAATGCACTTCATGTAACATCATTACAATCTGCAGAAGGGAGAGAATTCTCTGTTCTTCTTAAATTGTTACTAACATTTTGCAGGCTTTACCACTCACTGTTGTTTACAATTACAGGTTTCCCTGGCCCACCATTGGGATTAGTGTTCCTGAAAGTTTCTGTGGTTGCCAAGACAAAAGGCTTATGGGAAAAATGGCAGGTGGCAGGTTGATGCGCAGCCACTGAAAAAACTCTGGTTACTCAAAACTGTATACCATGGTAACCAAAATGGTTATAGACTATTAAGTATGGATATCCAAAACCGTGGTTGGTGAGGGAAAACTACAGTAAAAGCTGCGTTAACTGGCATGAGTGAGATAAGGGGGGGTGCTGGGTTATCTAAAAATTCCAATTATTTGAGGCAGGGGTTTTCAATTTTTTTGGTGAAAAATGGGGGGGGGGGGATGACACAGGACAAAGCATGCAGAGCAGCAGCAGCACAGGGTGCTGGTGGCAGCCACTGCTACGTGCAAGCTCCACCCCCCTCTCTAGCTGGAAATCCCAGTTAATAAAGTATTCTGAATAGAATACCAGTTAACACAGCTTTTGCTGTATTTTTCCCCCCTTTACAACTATGCTTTTCAGTTCAAAGAAAAACTATGCATCAGGCTTTAATAAAGTAACGAGTGTTACTATGTGTTGCAAGCAGAAAAAAAAGCCATCAAATATTTAGTGTCAAGGGCACTGATGCTCTATTTTATATGCTCATGAACAATGCTCTGCTTTTTCAACTATTTTGATTAGATAACAAGACATTCTTAAAAGTGACTTACTGACACACCAACACTAAAAACACGTGGCCTACTTTGATGGAGCAAAATGACATTTCGAGAAACACAAATGTAAGTACCTGATAATAGTATCTGAGAACCCAGCAAAGCCCTTCAACATAAGACCGTACAACCTTACGACGAAATTTCTCATCAGATGCATCAACATCAAATTTGTTCTTATAGTAACGCTGTTTCCAACCAGCTTCCCATAACCTACAGAATAAGCACAGTTAGATTTTACCCTATAATCATTTCAAATGTATGAATAGTCACATGTTTGCAATTAAAGATGAAGCAAATGTTGTTTCACAGCATAGGATAATGGCAAGACAAACACCCCATCTCAAAAGCAAATTTAAAGTTATTTTTATTATAATGTTAAAAAAGGGGGGGGGGGGAAATCAAACAAATGCATCTTTCAGTAATCTAAACCAGGGTCTGAAAAGACAAAATTAATGCTAAATAGGACAAAGACAAAACTCAGTGGGCAAGCAGAAATTAATGAGGAGAAAAAACAAACTTAAGGTCCCGGGACAGGCACCCTGACAAGCCATCTTCCTCATTCTCTTGCTTGTCAAAACAGGGATATTTCTGTGATTTCTGAGTGCTTTATTTGAATGCTGGGAATGGCCATATCATACCAACTCTATTAGCTGGTTTCTGGTAGATCTGAAATTTGTCCTCAGATAAACCAGCCAGTTAAAAACTAAGCAACTAATTACTGCATCATGCCAACTATATCAATCTTTTTTCCCCGCCATAATAGGCATTAACACCTCACTCAACTTATGCGTGGGGACTCTCTATAACTAAGGACCTACTTATGTTCCTGTTTCACAGAAATCATAAAATCTAGGATTATCTTTAAAAAAAAAAAATCAACAAAAAACCCTAATAAAAATAAAATACTGGCTCCCCAGTGGGAGCCACTGGTCCTTGCTACCAGAAAGGAAAGGCACCAGCTGGCAGGGTGGCATGAAGGACAGAAGACTAGATGGCTGCTGCCCCTCATCTCTCCTCCCCTGCCAGGACCTCTCCACTAATCAGTGCTGATGGGCAGGGCCATGGCAAAAAGACCACAGAATGATAACTTTATGCTGCAATCAACTCACAAAAATTGGTAAGTCCCCCTGCGGTATAGGTAGGGGTCTACCTATAACCAATTTCCTGACAATACTGAGTTTTACCTGCAGCTTTTTTATTGCATGCAAAAAACAAAAAAAACCCCAGAAGAATGATTTGCATCAGAAAGCCTGCCTAACTTTATCCCAACTATACAGTTGGTCCAATGGAGATCACCTCCTCAAAATCCCTGCCTCTTAAAACTACGAAATCAGATATTCTTCACTCAGGTTTTGTTTTAGTATTTTTAGTGTATTTATTGCTTTGGGTCTTTTCCTTCATTACTTGATTCTTTAATAGGATTTTGTAAAAACAAGAGCAGTACATTGACTTTATCTGAAACTACCAATTTTTATTAGGGGTGAAATGTCTTTTTCCCCTAAAATTGAACCTGAAAATGTGGGACTGCCTTATAGGCTTATAAGCAATACAATATGGTTATGTAGTATATGGTCATGGAGCATGTTTTTGTGTTTTTAATTAAAAAAAACCAAACAGAAAGCCATCTTGGGCACGAGGGGGGCAGTGACACAATTCACTCTTTAGGTTAAACAGATCTCTCTTTTCATAAGTATTTTCTTATCATAACACGTCTCCATTACCAATCATGCCATATGTAATGATATGCCGACCGTAAGCAATAAGCATGCCGAAAAACAGGGCTAGCTGGCAGTGTGTGCACAAATTTCAAGTTGTTACCTACACTCTGTACACATAAATACATATTTGCCCAGGCTTGTAAGTCCCAAATAAAATATTACAATACTTTAAGTAATTGTTATTGAAAGTGAAGCAATTGTCATTATAAATTAAACTCTCTTAAAGCTGGGTTAAAAAATACTAGAAACACACACACACTTGTATGAATGCATTTGTTAAGGTGAGCACAAGCAGATTAAAGAAAAAAAATTAAGAATTGATTTAATTCCATTTTAAATTAATTTTAATGCAATTACATACATTTCTTTTTAAAAATCTATTTACAATTGATTTGCAACTATCTCAACTTTTAATATAGGAAGTTGTTTTTAATGCAACTATTTAAATAAATAAGATATCTATAGGTAAGTGGGTTCCCCTGGAATTGCAGTAAAAGAGGCTCTTTTTTTTTTTTAAATTATACCTGGGGGACCAAAGGGGAGGGTGAGAAGGTGGAAAATACCTAGCTTTTGATAAGTGAAGCTTTATAAATGTTGCAAACCTTATGCCCTATATTATATGCCTTTTTTAGTCTTTACTCTTTTCAATCTTCAAAAAGTAGTAAATGATTTGTACATATTAACAAAAATCCATGTGTTTGGTTGTTTTTGCCCCCCCAAGAACTTTTGCCTTAGTAAGTAGATATAATACAAAAGTTAGATCTTCAATTTGGAATAATTGCAAGAACTGAAACAGGCACAGAAAAATACAGGAATGTGAATTTCTCTTTCACCCTATGAAATAAGTACGGTGAAGATGAAATAAACTAATTCAAAGGGGGATAGATTTTCCAAAACATTTACGTGTCTCAAGATGCAGATGAATACTATGCAAGAATTTTAAAATCCTTAAAACTAGGTAAGTGCCTCACTTTCTCGGATTTCAACTGGTATTAGGCACCTACAAATCTGAAAAAATCTGGCCCAGATTGATCAGTCAGTTCACTAATTATAGTTAGTATTTTCTTTGTTTCAGTCAGGTTTAACAGCAAAATTCATTTTGATAAACATATGTAAGTAACACATTTAAAATTATTTATTAGTTAAATAAGATTCATTTTGAAATGCTGTTTCACTTTACATAATTCCAGTTCATTCCAAATGCAGTTTGACAAACCATGAATTAAAAAAAAAAAATCAAAAACAAGAAACAGCTTGATTAATCACTGTTTTTTCACTCAACAAGAAGTAAAAAAAAAATAGGAACCTCTAGAAATACACGCTGAGGTATACAATTGTTTAAATAATTGTACACAAATATACCATTACCTCTTGGTGAGCAAAACAGTGATACATTTACGTAAAAACTGAATTAAATTTCAAACCAACATGTTCATTCTCACTCCTTTGTATTGCTATTAAAACCTTTCTTCAGGCAGGTAACTAAAATCCAAATGCAAAAAAAATTTAAATTGTTTGATTTAAATCAGTTTCCTGCTTGCTGATTTACATCATGATTAAAATCGGTGATTTACATCACTTTGATTTAAATCAATTCATTCTGGTATGTATGCATAGGAAAAAGAAAATGGGAGCTAGAATACTTTGACATGAGAAGATCAAATGACACAGATCAAACATGAAATGCATGGTAATTATGAATGCCACCAAGACTTTGCAACTAATATTTAACATTTTGTTTCCCATATATCTGCCTACATTTCATACAGTCAACATGTAAATCTATGAGGAGATGACAGTGAACTAATTTGGCCTCTCACTTTTCAAGGTCATCGGTTCAAATTCTGGGTTATAAGCAAAAGATAATTTATCCTACTCCTACCCTGATGTTTTAAAAGTGGCAGCTGTTCTAAAAAAGTCAGCAAAAGGGAATTTCCCTAATAGTTATAAATGTAACCAGTATAAACCAATATTGAAAAAAGACTTATTTTGTTAATCAATATAAATAATACTACACAGCCTAGTGTAACTGAACTTTATGGGTTAAACAGTTCAAAAATTAGATTGCAAAACAGTGGCATTCAGCTCACATAATCAAAGCTAAACACTGAATGTCTAGCCAATCTAGTGCTTGGTCTCAAAGGGAGTAGTGGCTTGGAGGATGAAAACCTGTACGCATACTAATCTAGATACTTAGATTTAACAGCTATAGCTTACGCATCTCACTGGAATTTACTGAATATTCTAACCCTCCACATTAATTACTGGTGGATAAAAAGATCATAGAAAAGCATCCGAAGGCACTGCTGCTCTAAGCTAAATGGCATTAATTAGACTGCATCTATTTCAGCAATTTGCTAACAAAGTGCTACAAAAAATGGCTTCACCTGATATTATCCTCTGGCTCAGGTTCACTGTCACTGTCTTCAGCTTTTCGTTTAATTCCTCCTGCTGGGGATGGGGTGCCATCAGAAGTGAAACTAGTATTAGGAGATGCTGAAGGAGTCTAGGGATATAATTATTATACATAAACACAGGAAAAAGGGATTTACTATACATTTCAAATTCAAGTTAAAATTCATAGTTTTGTGGTAATGAAAAATCTATGATATTCTTCGCTCCAAAAACTCAAGCCACATGCTACAACATCTAAAATTACTAGTGAATCCACCAGAATAAAACTGGGTTGCTTTTATGCAAGGAACCAGGCATTGAAATGTAACATAAAACAAAAGTCAATGAAATTTGAGAAAGATCATGGTAAAATAAATATGAATGAGGAAGTATAAAATTATTTTTGATAAAATACAGAATGCTTGGTATATTCCACAGTTTAATATAAGCCTGTGTGTACAGTTATGGTCTTTTTATTCCTACAGTTTATTTTATGATTTCTCCTTATGACGGCAGCAAAACATGTCACATGTATGCTACTGCTTACAGACTATTTAGAATTCAGAAGTGGTCACCAAATTTAGAATATTACTGCAAATTAAAAGTGAAACCTCTTTAAATTTAAGTATTTAACCATAGAAGAATCAAGTACAGTAGTTGTAGGAAATGTCATTTCTGCAGAGTAGAGTTAAAAAAAAATTAAGATAAAACTGTTAAAACATTAAAGGCTGTAAGAAGTTAAGATCTGGGAGGGTAAAATTTCAAAGAAAGAGCCTCAAAACATATTGATTGTTATGTTTCTATACAAAAATACTATGCAAGTCCGTTTTCTTCAGTTTAAGTACATTTCAGAATTAAAGTGAACAGAAACAATACAAGTTAAAGACAGAAATTGGTATTTACCCTGGCTTAGAGGGAAAAAAAAGTACTTTTTAGTGAAGACACTCTTATTTTAACATACATCCATTGCTGGATAGGTACATATGATCCCCAAGAAAACCTTATCATAGATTGCATTGGTGACAGTTATGTGATCAAATGTAGTTAAGCATTCCCATGACACCCTCTATTTTTCCGGTGTTCAGATGTTGAAGAGTTTCCCATGGCTGAAAATTTTTGGAAAGGAACTAAGAACTATTTAGTCACTTCACACATATTTGATGTAATGGGAAAGATATTTCCCTATCTTACCACAAACAAAAATATATTTTTAGCATTAAATAGGTTGGAACTCAGCTGAGTTGCAAGGACTGGAAAAAACAGAACCACCCCCCCAAAAACAACCCCCCCCCCAAAAAAAACCCCACTCACTCACTCCCAGCACTCTAAGGAAGAAGATCACTGCACATAGTACAGTCCAGCTTCATTTGGCTACTTAGTAAACACTGACTTCTTTTAAGAGGTACTGAATAAAGCGGAGCTAAAGCAGCTTATGCATATGCAAGATTCATTCAATGAGTAACACCACATCCTGGCAAAAACAGTTGAAAGACTGTACTTTTTAAACACACTTTGAACTACTATGACTGAATTGTGTACCACTTCACTGTATTGAAACCTGGATATGCTGTATTTACTCAAATCCAAGATGACTTTGAATTTAAGACAACTGTCTAATAATTAGAATCTATACATTTGTAATAACTTTCCATATATAGAATCTAATTATTGGTGGGTTATATTCATCTCCCCACCACTGCAGCAGGGAAAGTAGTGGTAGGGAACAGGTGGTAGGGGAGGGAGAGTTGGAGGGCAAGTAACAGGTAAGTCAAGCAGCCAGCTACCTTTCCCCAACACTACCCACCCTCCCCCAGCCCGGGCCTGTGCGTCCTAGCACATTTTCCCCCTATGCTACCAGACATCCTACTACTTGTCCCTCCCCTTCACCTCTCCCAGCACATGGCCCCTGCTACCAGGGCAGGCAGGGGCCAGAGCAACCACATGCTCTGAGGTCTGGGCAGAAGTGGGAAGATCAGCAGAAGAAAGGGGCAGCACATGGGGGCAAAACACAAAAGTAGGGCAGCAGCTCCAACCCAGTTCAGGACTGGAGTCGAGCCAGAGCTGCACTACCCTATACTCAAACCCAAGACAAGGGGTTTCTCCTGTCTCCCCTAATTAAATGAAGGGAACAGCTAAATTAGGGGAAGTCCTATCTTGAGTTAACTACCAAAAAAAAAAAAGTTATTTCTCCGTCTCCCTCTCCTTTAGAAATAAAGAAAACTAATGCCAAGTAAAAATGAAGGCTACTCCACAACCAGGCAAAAAAAATCCATTTGGAACAAAAGCAGAAAACAAAAATGTTACACTGGGAGCCCAAGTTTGCTTACATCTTGGAAGATACCAGGTATCATTAGAAAACTGACAGTACATGTAATGACCTCTCTCTCCCCTTATAAAAAAAAACAAACCAAAACACTGTGTGGCTTTTTGAAAGCTGCACCAGATCAAGAGAGGCAGAGGGAGAGAGGATCAGCAAGAAGCTTTTCAGCTCTGTAGAAGCCAGCTGCAGAAAAGGAAACAAGCTTTCCCGCAGAGCTTAGGACTTCCACAAAAGCAGAGGTTTAGTCAGTGCAACAATTTAGGGTGTAACTTAATTTCTTTTAAGAGATGCCAGCAACTTTGGAATTACAAGGAAAAAATACCAACAAGTCAGTATGATCTTATCAAAAACCCACTTTTTTGATCCATTTTAGAAGCACTAGCTGTCAGCTTACTGACTGAAAAATTTTAGATGGAAAGGAATTTGTTTAAAAAAGGGACACAACACGTATCACTTGGCCTTCCCAGAAAACTGGGCTTTTGCAGTTCTATGATCAATACAATCACAGTAGCTTGAAAGATTGTGGTAGGGATAGTCTACAAACTCACAATACTATAGTACCATCTAAAGCAGTGATTCTTATGCAGGATACCATTAGACATTTTCAAGGGTGCAGCAAGGTACCACATAATGTTAACACTGTTAGATATACAAACATTCACAGGATAAACCCAGAGATTGCAAATAGAAATACCAAGTTACGGCCTTTCTGAGTTTTTTTACAACAAAAATTGCTCTATTAATTTTTCCTGCAGTCAAAAAAAAAAAAAAGATTGAAAACTAAGTGCAGGCATTTTCCAATTGGTTCTTTGAGTCCATCCAGGTTTCCTCTGGTCTATTCTGGTGCCTCAAGTCATAAAAGGTTGAGAAGCACCAAATTAGAGACAGGAAGTACCTAGTGAGTTTGGAATCTGAATTGGTTTATGAAGTGGATAGATAAGTTGCAGACCAACTGTAAAACTAATGTGGCTGACAACACGTAAAAAACCCAATTCAGATGGTTAATTTTATTTTTCCTGCATTGCTTTTGAAACAAATTCTTACCCCCCCCCCTCACAGAAGCATCGACACCATAAATATTGATAACGGCAAAAAGCTTGTTTAAAAGCATTTAATTAAGAAATCATGCTTTGTTTTATATTTAAGTTTTCAGATCTCTAATCAGCAAAGTGATTTGAAATATTAAAATAAGGAATAAAACTTGATTTCAGGAGCCTTATAAAAGTCATTATTAAAAACCTAACTAGCTGAGTGGTTCTTCATAAAAGAATGGAAGTGGAGCTATTAAGTACCTAAAAGTAAATTGCAACACTTCAGTTTCTTGTATATGTATTACTTTTTCCTTAAGTTTATAATAAATTGAATCATTCACTTACTGAGTTCTGCATTCTCATTTCGAAGGCTGCTTGTCTGGGGTTACTGATTGTCTGAGGACTAGACCTATTTCCACCGCCCAATGCTTGAGGGGAAAACTGTCCACCAGGGATAAAAGAAGGCTGGTCCCTCTTAAAAAAAAGAAAGAGAGAAAAAACAATTATACATATGCTAAAATGAGTCTAATAACAGAAAATCACAAAAATAAAATTCATATATTTGATACTACTTTATACTTTTCCAATTATTATAAAACAAGCTTAACTTAATCAATTATTTACTTAGTTAATCTAATGGGCATGTTTAATAAGATCTTACCTAAGGGTTTATTACACGTAGATAAAATGGCAATTGAGATCCCCAACATTCATAAAATGTATTAAATCCTCTTTCACAGAAAGGAAACAACATCTTTTGGAGGGACAGAAACTCCATAGTTATTACCATGAAATATTGGACTTACAAAATCTTATTTACATACAGGCACAGCATGTCAGCCAAATCTTAAACCTTACATGCGCAGAGGACTTAGTGAAAACATGTTCCATCATGTTTGCAAAGCCAGCTAAGCAATGAATGATGATCCTATGACCCTTCCACTCTATCTATAGTCCCCAGGTTTCAGGGAAGTACACAGATACAGGGGGAAGAAAAAAAATTGGGAAAACACTGGCTACAGCATAGTTTAGACGAGGACGATCCTGCCCTAAGCAAGGGACAGGACCAGCTGACCTCATGAGGTTCCCTCTAGACTTTTTTTTTTTTTTTTTTAAATGATATACTGAATAGACTAGGGCACTTGAAGCTAAGTTTCCAAGTGCTTTGGGGACATGACATAATTAGTAATCAGATTACTCACTCTCAAAAATTTACACTTATTTGCTATCCTGTAACAGGTTTGTTTGAACCCGGAAAGCTTTGGAATTAACAAATGAACAAGCCAGGAAAGAAAAAAAAAACAAAAACAAACAAACAAAACCACACAACCACTCTTTTTTTAAAGGCAAGTTAAGTTTTTTGCTCCAAGTATCTTTAAGTTAATATAAGTTTAAGGATAAGGATTCAACATACAGAGGGGAAAAAAGGCAAGTTAAGGTTCCCACAACAACTGCTTCTTTTTCTTTCAGCCTGGGTTATTTTATGTTGCTGTGAATTCACAAGTTTATGTGCAAAATGCATGTATAACAGCTTGCCTTCTTTTTAATTAGTTTAATATAATATTTCACTGCACTTAGTGTTCAGTTAAGAGGCATGTTATATAATGCCTCTCTCTCTTCCCCACTGCTAAGGTGCTAGATTAGTGCTGGGCTTTAGTGCTTTAAGGCCAGCCCACTTCTAGCTTTGTTCATATCAGGGAATATAACTGCTGGCAAGCCAAAAGAAGCAGCTACCATCTGGCCAAAGAGGACAAAGCACCCAGAAAAATAGAGCTTCCAGCCAAAGAGTTGTTGTGCCAGACAGCTCCCAGCAGATAAATACAGATGCTAGAGAGGTTACAGAGCGTGGCAGATGCAAGCAGAAGTAGCATCTTCACGATGCAGCGGACATCTGGAACACAGTGCATGACATGGGACACTTGTGGAGCTGTGGATAGGATAAGAGGATTGATAGAGTTGTAAGGGACCTCAGTGGGCCATCTAATTTGACCCCCTACCAGGCAAGAAAAGAGTCACCAACCCTGGGTTCATGTGATCCCAGTCAGGTGCCATCCAGGTCTCTTCCTGAAGACCCCCAAGGATGGGGCGAGCACCAGCTCCCTTGGGAGCCCATTCCAGATTCTGGCAACCCTGACTGTGAAGAACTTTTTCCTAATGTCCAGCCTAACCCTTCTCTCTAGTGGCTTATGGTCATTGTTCCTTGTCATTTTAGGGGGTACCCTGGTAAACAGATCATCGCCTACTTCATGTTACTCTCCCCCTTATCAATTTGTATGCCGCCACAAGGTCCTCCCTCAGCCTTCTCTTGGAGAGACTGAAGATGTTAAGGTCCCTTAGCCTTTCCCCATAGGGCCTTCCCTGCAGGCATCTAATCAGGCAAGTGGCTCTTCTTTGGACCTTCTCCAGGTCATCTGCATTCTGCCTGAACTGCAGCATCCAGAGCTGGACACAGTACTCCAGCTGCGGTCTGACCACTGCTGCATAGAGGGGGAGGGTCACTTCCCTGGACCTGAATGGTCAACTGCTGTGGTCCTGGGCTGTCAGAACAGGAGAAAAACTTTCACATCATCCGACTTCTGTATACTGCTGACCCAACTGCACAGCCCCACCCCCTAGAACTGGTAATCTGATACATTGGTTATATGATGCAAATGTA
>JAGPOW010001296.1:4374554-4415307 GCA_030014935.1 Caiman crocodilus | reverse complement strand
GTGGCTAGGACGTGGAACCGGCTTCCTAGGGAAGTGGTTCTTGCTCCTACCTTGGGCGTCTTTAAGAGTAGATTAGATAGGTACTTGGCTGAGGTCCTGCGACCCTGGCACTCGTTCCTGCCATTGGCAGGGGGTCAGACTAGATGGCCTGCTCTAGGCCCCTTCTGACCTAGATACTATTATGAAATCTCCCTCAGTCTTCTCTTCTCCAGACTAAATACTACCGGTGTTTTCAGTCTTTCCCCATAAATCATGCCTCTCAGGCTTCTAATAACTTTTTCACTCTCCACTAGACTCTTCCAAATTGTCCACATCCTTCCCAAAGTGCAGGGCTCAAAACTGGATGCAGTGCTCCAGGTGAGGCCTCACCTGAGCTGAACAGAAGAAGCACTTTTCCTGATTTGCAAGTGACAATGCTGTTAATACAACTTCATAATATGCTGTTGGCGTGCATGTGTGTTTAACAAGAACACAATGTTAGCTCATATTCAGCTGTAAGCGCCAGCTCCTCCTCTGCACTACTGTAGCCTAGCCAGTCATTGCTCAGTCT
Source organism: Caiman crocodilus (assembly GCA_030014935.1). Classification (NCBI taxonomy): domain Eukaryota; kingdom Metazoa; phylum Chordata; order Crocodylia; family Alligatoridae; genus Caiman; species Caiman crocodilus. The sequence goes on along the minus strand of JAGPOW010001296.1, from coordinate 4,414,757 downwards.
GTATTTGTACATGCAGTTATTCTGTCCCAACTACAGGACTTTACATTTATCCTTGGTGAACTTCATCTGGTTGAATGTGGACCATTTCTCCAGTCTACCCAGGTCCTTCTGGATCCTAGCTCTGCCCTCCAGAATACCAGCAACTCCCCTCAACTTCTGCAGATTTGCTAAACATTCACTCATTTCCATCTTGCAAATCATTAATGAAGATTTGGAGCAACACGGTTTTGGAACCCAGGGCAGACCTTGGGGGAACCCCACTTGATACCTCTTCCCAACTGGATATTGAGCAATTGATGAATGCTCATTGAGCATGATGATCCAACCAATTATATATTCATCTTGTCTGTATTTCTTCCTGCATTTCCTTAGGCAGCTAATGATAGTGTCGTAGAAGACAATGCCACAGCTTTGCTAAAGGCAAGGTATATCACACCCACTGTTCTCTACCCAGCCACAAAGCCTGTCACCTCGTCATAGAAGTAAATCAAGTTGGTCAGACGTGACTTGCTTCCAGTAAATCCAGACTGGCTGTTCCTAGCAATCTTGTTTTCCCCTGTAGGTGCTTCACAATGGATTACTTCAGGACCTGTTCCACGATCCTTCCAGGTATCAAGGTAAGCCTGACTAGTCTATAATTTCCTTGATCCTCCTTTTCCCCACTTCTTGAAAATGGACATTATGAGCATTTTTACATATGCAGTGGAATGCAACGCTGAGCATGTTAATTAGCAAGCCATACTAATTAAAAGCATTCATCTACCATGTATATCAATGCCCTGCTCTGAAAAATGGCAGCAGGACACTCTGACCTAAAGCTCATCGAATGCAGATTTTGGGTGATACCGATAGCTGATTTTTGAGGAGGCATACTGGCTAATACCAATGCAATTTCTAATACAGCTGCATGCAGCTGGTAAGTCTGTTGTGGTGGAAGGGAAAGGGAAGCAGTGTTGGGGGGGAAAATCAAGGTCTCTGTGGTGAGGGAGGGAGTGGGGCTAGGGTACAACTCATCCGGGGTGGTGCGTACCTCGCAGATCTGCACAAGATGGGGCAGAGCAGGTTGCAACTATGGGTTGAGGCTGAGGCTGTGCTGGGCTCTTCCCGGCATGGGCTGGACTGTGCTTGGGGCAGGAGGCAGCAGTGCTGTGAGGAGGGCTATTGGGGGGGGGGGGGGGGAACGACAGCACACGGCTGTAGCCACCCCAAATTTTGCCGTAGGTCCCTGTAGCCACCCTGCCACCTGCTCCAAGTACAGCCCCGGCCCAATCCTCCCCCACCTCGCAACGTGCCGGGAAGACCCTGGCACAGCCCCAGCCCCTTCCACCCTCCATGTAAATCCATGTGCACCCCCTCTGTGCCCTCCCAGAGTATGCACAGCAGTGAGAGCCGCCCCCCAGATGAGCCACAGCTCCATCCTACACCCCGCCCAGGCAGCACCTGACCCAGCCCCAGTTCCTCCCTTACTGCAGGGGACACTGATATGCCCCCCTACACCCCTTCCCTTCCACCACAACAGACATACCAGTTGCACACAACTCTCCAAGCTGCCGAGCTGTGCTGCTTGCTGCCTGCGTGCTGCACTGCAGCTGCATATATGCACGGGCATTTACTGGCCAAATTATCAGCCACGTCATGCCGATTTCCGATCCAGTCGATTTTCTTTATATTAATGCCAACCTGATATTGGATCGATGTATTGGAGCACCTCTATAGCCAACAATTCTGAAATTACTTCAGTCACTCTTTTTACATGCTAAGGTGCATCCCTCTCAGTCCTGCTGATCTGAAAACATCTAGCTTTTTTAAGCAACCCCAAACCAGTTCTTTTACTACTGTAGGCTTTTTGTCTCCTTCTCCATCTTTGCAGCCAAATGCACTCATCATCTTGGTGCTATCACTATTTGTGAAAGGTGAAGTGAAAAAAAGGCATTAAATACTTCAGCCTTCTCTGTGTCGTCCATGACTAGATTGCCTTCCACACTCTGTAAAGGAGCTATGGTTTCTTTAATCATCCTTTTCACATACTTGTAAAATCCCTTCCTATTGCCTTACATCACTTGCCAGTTGCCTCTCAAATCATGTCTCAGCCTTTCTAATTTTCTTTCTGCACATCCATGCAATCTTAGACTCTTCCCTAGAAATATGACCAAGTTTGCACTTTTTGTAGGATTTTCTGAGTTTCCAACTCATTGAAGAGACTGGTGTCCATCCAGGATGATTTCCTGTTGCACTGTTTCAATGCTTCTGTTGTGCCTGAATGCTTAAAACAATCTCTTTTAAAGTACAGCCAATTTGAGAGAAAGCTATCAAGTAACACTCATGTATGAGTACTCTAAATCTTTCACTAAACTATTAAGTTAAATACTAAGGTGTAAATGTATGCATTTCTGTAGTTTTCTGACTTTTTTCCTAGTAGTACATTGTGTAAACTAATTTAATAGCTGTCAAGGCTAAAGTAGAAAGTCCTGATCCAAACACACTGGGGAATAAAGCCACTTTTGCTAACATTTCTTTGCCATTCTCCAAGATAAACTGTGTCGACTGCTAAACCCAATGTTTGATGATAAGTATATCATTAAACGATAAACTGAACTATATATACTTGAACAATTTACCCAACAAAGTTTATGAAACCAGGAAAAATCAACTTTAGCTTACAGTCAGCTACTAGAAGAAAATAAATAAGTCAGTACTTACCACCCCATCTATTGCCATATACAGAAGTCGTCTTGGTCTTATGATGTTAAAAAGTCTGTCGATGTACTCAAAAATTGCAACCATCATTTCGTCTTCATTTTTGGGTGCTGGTCTATAATTAAGGCACCTTGGTTAGTGTCCCAAGTCATGAAAAATACAAATGGTTTTTGAAATATGAAAGTCACTCACTTATCTTCAGGATGTGTACAAGGATGAATAATGCCATTCATATCCAAATACAGGTTATCAAACTCCACCTCATTGGGATTAGGTTTACTAGTATCAACTGGAATTTTGACTCCATTGCATTCTTTAGGCTGTGAACACAGAAAAAATAAAGCTTTCATTATTCAAATATAAATGGTTACAATTAAGAAAACAAGGCTTTGAGACATGCATGCGACCTAGAGGATGTGAGGGTTTTTAAGGGTAGAGAGCAAAATAAAGTGTAATTGTTAAAGTCCCCTTACAATTTAATTATATACAAACCATGCCTGCATTATAAAAATAGCCTTATTTAAAAATGGTCTCCAGCAAGCACTACTCTGTGTGGTTGTATGTTCCCCCAGATAAGAAATAAAAGCTTTACCATAGTTCGCCAGAATTAAAACACTGCTCTCTAAAACAGTTTTATTTCTCCTGTCTACAATAGCAAAAGGAAATTTTGTAGTGATGGCAAGACTTTATATAAGCCCTCTAAATCTCATTAACTATAAGATCTTAAAGCATATCAACTGCTGCTTTTTATAAATGCACTACAAGCTGTTTACAATCACCAGATTTTGTGATTTTTGTTCTGTTTTTTTATGTTAGGAATGAACCACCACATTTAAACAAACCAATGTAATATCTACTTAGTGATGTTAAATATTTGACTTACAGCACATTTTTGCTCACCCTCATTTTTTATACTAGTCAAAGTAAAAAAGTGTCATATTTTGCTTTATCTTATTAGATTCTGGGGAACGGTAGATCACATATTCATAATGCTAAATATCTAGTAACTCAGAAGGGACAACAAAAGACTAGGTTCCCAAAGCAGAGAAAATAAAATAGTGGTCCAGGTAGTGAAGAGAGACCAGGCCTTAAGAAGCAAGCTTTATCTTGTTCTTGCACAGAGACAGATATCATCCTCCACCCTCCAACTTACCCCTTCCTAGGGAAAAGGAGGAGAGATGTGTGGCATTATGCTTTATGGATACCACACATCCTTTGAATACAACCACCTCAGCTGAGGAGTCCATCCACAAGTATCCACCACTCTAGACTTTAATTATTACTCACAGTGCCTTGTAGATGAACTCTAGTACTCAAATTCCCATTATTCATTACAGAGTAGTTTCTAGCTTCTATAACTCAACTTCTTAATTTCAACCTGGTGCTAGATTTTCTCTACTGCTACTGATAGCCGATTATTCTCCAGGCAAATCAGTCAATACTGATCTGATAACTTTCGAGAGCAGCATCCTATAGGTTAAGTCTGTGGATGGAAAGGAGTGGTAAGAGGAGGGAAGGGTGGGGTTAGATTGAGGCTCCAGCAGTGAGGGAGGGAGTAGGACAGGGGCTGGGATACTGCCCAGCCAGGACAGTGAATGGGACCCTGGGGCCAAGGCTGGGAGTGAGACAGAGCCACAGGAGGCTTGTCCAGGGGATCTATGTCCTGGCACTTAAAAATGGTGGTGGGGTGCGTGAACCAAAACTTGTCAAGTGAGCTTTAGTTCAAGTACCGCAACCATCATTTTTAAGTGCGGGGACACTTTGAACTAGAGCAGAGCCAAGTGCAGGAGCAAGGACAGATGAAGGCTGCCTGCTGTGTGTTGGGGCTCGCCACCCCACTGTCTTTGCTTTGGGATTTTGCCATCACTGGAACACGTAGAAAATAGTAATTTACATGCCTCACTCTCACTCATCCTTTGGTCTTAATTCTCTAATGCGTGTAGAAGAGGCAGTAATCCTACTATGGTTACCTATAGAGATGCACCAATATATCGGTCCAATATCCGATTGGCACCGATATAAAAAAAATTGACTGCATCAGAAATTGGCCCAATATGGCCAATAATTTGGCCCAGGGGGGTTTCAACCTTTTAAAATAAGCGTACCCTTTCTGACTCAGTTTCAGCTTCTTTACCCCTTCATATTTTTTTCTTGTTTTTAAGCGGGGGGAACAGACTGAGGCCCCTGTGGTAAGGGAGTGGGGCTGGGGCAGGCACTGCACAGCCAGAGCAGGGCATGAGATGGAGCCAGAAGTGGCTCGTTAAGGGAGGGTGGGGAGCAGGGGTGGCTCCTGCCACTACATGTACCCCAGGAGCATGGGGGCTGTGTGCTCCCAGATCTGCATGGGGCAGGGTGGGCTGCCCCAGCAGTGGGGGAGGGAGTGGGGCTGAGGCAGGGGCCATGCAGCTGGGGCAGGTATGGGACCAAGCTGTGTGTAGAGGGGGTGGGGGGCAGCTCCCATCATTATGCACAGCCCTGGGAAGGCATGAGTGCACGTGCCCCTGGATCTGCATGCAACACAGGGCAGGCTGTGGCTGTCGGCTAGGGATGGGGCAGTACTGGGCTCTTCCCAGCAGGAGCTGGGCCAGGCTGTGCTCAGAGCAGGTGTTAGTGGTGCTGGGAGAAGGGGGCTACGACAAATTCTGGAGTAGCTGTAGCCCCTCCCAGAACCCTACTCCCATAGACCCCCACAGTGAGGGAGGGAGTGGGTCTGGGGCAGGGGCTGCACAGCCAGGCAGAACAGCTCATCCGGAGGGCATGGGGGAGGCTTCTGCCACTGCATACACCCTGGGAAGGCATGGGGGGCACGTGCTCCCAGATCTGCACATGGGGCAGGCTGGGGCTGGGGCTGCGCTGGGCTCTTCCCCACAGGGCCTGGGCTGGGCTACAGGAGGGGCAGCTGGTGGCAGGGCTGGGAGTGGGGCTACGGGAAGGGCTGCACCACTCCAGAATTTGCTATAGTCCCCCACACTGTGCTCCTCTCCCTTTGCCCAGCCCAGCCCAGCCCAGCCCAGCCCAGCCCAGCCCAGCCCAGCCCAACACCCCTGCCAGGAACAGCCCAGTGCTGCCTTGCCACAGCCCATGGCAGCCTGCAGCCCTCCCTTGCTCCATACACAGATTTGGGGGCACATGCCCTGCCAAACCCATAAATGCAACAGAAGGAGCCACTTCCCCTGTCACCGCTCCAGATGAGCTGCTCACGGCTCTGTCCTGCACTCTGCCAAACTATGCAGTGCCTACCCCAGCCCAGACTTCAAAGATTTTAGGTAAGATTTGACATTCCTCAAATGGTCAGATTCAAAAAGAAAACAATTGTGGCCGTATTACAAAAGATCATCCAACAGGTCAAGTACCATGTTCAGAAGGTGCTACAGAGATTCCAATATTTATGAATACAAAGTTACCTGCCCATACTCTCTTAAGCAAATATGATTTTTTTAAAATAAAATACTGAAAATTGTAAATTTTGCCATTTGATTTTTGCCATCTGATCAAATTATACAGTTTTAGCTAATGGTCTCTGTCTGATATATAAAATTACAGGAAAGCAGGGCTAGAAGGGACCTCAGAAGATCATTGGGGCCAGCCCCCTGCACCAAGCAGGCAAGGTAACTGGGGTCAGGTGACCCCAGCAAGGCAACTGTCCAGTCTCCTCCTGAAGATTTCCAGGGTAGGTGAATTCACTACCTCTGGAGGGAGCTTATGCCTCAGTCTGAACACCCCGACTGTGAAGAAGTTTTTCCTAACGTTGAGCCTGAATTGATCTTCCAGGAGTTTGTGGCTATTACTCCTGGTTTTCCTCTTGGGTACTCTGGTGAACAGCTCCTCACCAAGCTCTTGATATACTCCCCTAGTGTAGCTACCAAGTCCCCTCTCAGCTTTCTTTTCCTCAGAATGAAGAGTCTCAGATCCACCAGCCTTCCTTTGTATGGCTTGCCTTTTAAAACTCTGATCATACAGGTTCTTTGGACTCTCAAGCTTGTCCACGTTCTTGTTAAAGTGTGGTGTCCAGAACTGAACGCAGTACTCCAGCTGCAGTCTCACCAGTGCTGAGTAGAGCGGAAGAATCACCTCCTTGACTTTACTGGACATGCATCAATTGATGGATCCAGGTCCCTTTCATTTGTGTTGCTAGTCAGTTTGGTGCCACCAAGCCTGTAGGCGAGTTGGAGATCACTCATGCCCAGGTGGAACACTTTACATTTCTCAATATTGAACTTCATCTGGTTCCGATCCACCCAACTTGCTAGTCTGTCTCAGTCCACCTGTAACTGTAGCCTGTCTTCAAGCGTGATCACATTTCCCCATAACTTGGCATTGTCCACAAACTTGGCCAGTGAGCTCTTCACCTCCACATCCAAATTGTTAAAAGGGATGTTGAAAAGTACTGGACCAAGCACTGACCCCTGCAGGACACTGCCACCCACTTCTTGCCAGGATGACACAAATCCATTCACTATGACTCTCTGGGTCCTATCCTGCAGCCAGTTTCTCACCTCCCTGACTGTCTCGGAGTTCAGCTCACAATCCTCCAATTTTCTCATGAGAACATTATGAGATACTAGATCAAAGGTCTTTTGGAAGTCTAGGTATATAATGTCAACCTACTCTCTCATGTCCATGTGGCAAGTTACCTGGTCATAGAAGTAGATGAGGTTGGTAAGGAAAGACATGCTGGCTGTCATTCAGAATCTTACTTTCCACAAGCTTATCACAGATAGACTCCTTGATGAACTTTTCTAGGATTTTCCCAAGGACAGAAGTTAGGTTGATTGGCCTATAGTTATCCAGGTCCTCCTTCATGCCCTCTTAACTAGACATTGAATCACTGATGACTATTTACTGAGCGGAATGATCCAACAAGTTGCGCATCCCCATTAAAGTACTATTGTCTAGTCTGTATTTCCTTAACTGATTAATGAAAGTGTCATTGACACAAGATCAAAAGCTTTGTTAAAAATCAAGGTACCATATTTACTCAGATAGCACACCTACCCTTTCTCCCAAAATTAGTTTTCTAAAATTGGGATTCATGTCTTAAGCAGGGAAGCTAATTGTGGGTTCAGAGTAGCAGCAGTGGCATCTCTAATCAGGCAGCTGAGGGAGCCAACTGACTTCACGGCTCATTAGATTCTATCAGATTCCTGCTAATTGCTCTTTACTCAACAGCTGTTAATGACCTACACACCTTTTTAATTGTCTTGATGCTCCACTGCTCAAGCTATTCTTTTCCATACAGTGCAGATGAAGCATTTGCAATTTAGTTGCTCTTGCTATTTCTTCCCCCATTTCACAGATCTGAAAACTATTTTAGCTATTTCGAAGTCCTAGATCTGCCCAGTCTTTATTAGCAGCTACAATTTCAGCTTTTGACAGAGTTGCTGACAAGTCAGCTATGAAAGGGTTATACAACTAACTTTTGCATGACAGAAAAAGGTGGGCGAGTAAGCTGAGGCCAGGCCCTGTCCTTGCTCTATGCAGCTGAACTACAGAAAAATCTTTTCCTTCATTCTGCTTTCCCAAGAAACAAGGTGCGTGTCTTATCTGGAGACATCTGGTACGTGTGAAAATACAATCCATCACATCCACTGCTGTCCCTGCATTTATATATGGAGTGCACTGATAGAGATGCTGGGGGCCAATACCAATAGTCAACATTTAAGGAGGCGTATCGGCCAATACTGATCCAATTTCCGATACACCTGCCTCCAGCTGGTCAGTCCATTGTGGTGGAAGGGGAGGAGGAGGGAGGGAAGGGGCCTGGTGCGGGCAGATCAACACCCCCTGGGGTGAAAGAGGGGCAAGGGCAGGCACTGCCCAGGCCCAGCGGGGGAGGGTGAAGCCATGGGGTGAAGGCAGCTCCTGCTGCTGGTTTCACCCTGGGAGGGTGGAAGCGCATGCCCCTGGATCTGCGTGGAGAAGGGCAAGGCAGGCTAGACTGCAGCTGAGGCTCTTCTCGGTGCGGGCTGGGCTCAGAGTCACTGGGAGGATGCTGCACCCACTACAAATTTCACTAGAGCTCAGCTCCCAGGGCTGCTGCTGCCAGCCACCTGGTACTGCTCTGTCTTAACATCCCACTTCCACCCACGTGCTGGGAAGAGCTGGGGCTCTGCTACGTGGCTGGCAGCGGCAAGTGGGAGCCAAGTTGCAGCGAAATTTGGGGTGGATGCAAAATCCTCCCAGCACCTGCTCTGAGCCCAGCCCCTGCTGAGAAGAGTCCCACACAGCCCCATCTGCAGCCCACCCTTCCCTGCGCAGATCTGAGGATACACTAACCCTCCTCCCCCCCAGTGCAAGGGCAGGAGCCGCACCACCCACCCCTCCATGCCCACCTTGCTCAAACAACGCCTGCTCCTTCAACACTCCTTGCAGTGAGGGATCTGCACACCCCCTCTCTCCTCCCCTTTCACCACAACCAAGGCAGCTGGAGGCAGCTCTCCATGCAGCCGGCTCTGCTCCTGGCTGCCCGAGTGCTGTACTGCGTGCAACACAAGCATTTATGAGCCAAATACATCAAATTTTCTTTTTTGCAGATAAAGCAAATTTTCTTTATATTGGTACCAATCTGATATCGGACCAATGTACTGGTGCACCTCTATTTATAGAGCCTGTCAACATATGATAAAAGGAAATCAAGTTGGACAGGCATGATTTGCTCTTGATGAATTCATACAGGCTATTCCCAATCACTTTGTTCTCCTGTAGGTGCTCCTTTCTACAATGCATCCCAAACTGCCAAAATCAATCTCTCATTATCTGACTAATTATATAATAAGAACATTAAATGTTATGCAATATACAGAGAATAAAATGAAAAATATTTTTATTTTAACAACAAATACAATGACAAAGCCTACTAGCTGCAACTACCTTCTATACTATGGACCAAAGCTTAATATTCTTATAAAATTATTCTAAGTCAGCTAAGAGCTACTCTTCTACTCTTTAAAAAAAAATGTATTCATTCTGGCTTCTATTAGATAACAGGACAAGACAAAATTGTCTTGTATTTTATTTGATCTTTCAATCAAACCTCTTGCTATAGCTGACTGTGATTCAGAGAATATCAAAGGCTTATAACTATGTGATACAGAAAAGAAAATTGCCCTCTTTGCTTTACCTCTAAGATTATACTTATTTTCAATCTTTTTTAAAAGACTTGGGGAAGCTGTTCAGTTCCAAACTGCAAAGCACTAAGTCAGCAACTTTACCCTTACATGCTCATACCCCCAAAGTACCTCCATCACATTTTCAATGTAAAAACAGTCCTATAATGGGTTTAAGTATCTGGAAGTGATATCTCTTGCGATATAACTAAACTGTTCACTTTTAATCTACAACCTCTTTTGAAACCATTGAAAATAAATCTTCAAATAGAATACTTTAGCTGTCACTTTATTAGTTCATGTGAATTTGATTAAGAATATTCTCCCCAAGATTTTTTATTATCTTCAAGATCTCTCTCTCATTCTTTCAGCTTGGTATGAGAAAAAGATTAATCAGATTAAAAAAAAAAGAAATAATCTTGCAAGGTAAGAGAAGAAGGATCAATTTGTTAATATTTCAAGGAGATACATTATCAGGGGATATAACATTTCTGATTAGGAAGATTTATAAGCAATCCCAAAATACATACAGAATTGATTACATTGTGAGGAAATTTTGAATTCCTTTGCATCAGTAAGCTTCTACTACGATCCTATTCACTTTCAGATTTAATGGCCAGATTTGAATATCAACAGGCATAATGAATACATATTATTCCCAAGCAGTCCCACTGTAATCATTATTTATTTCTGAAACATAGTGCCATTCAATAAGAATCCTTATTCATGTTGGAAAAGAATCTGGCCCTGAATTTATAGTAAATCTAACCTGTTTCTCTAAGAAGTTTTATTTATTCCCCTAACAGCAAATCCTCTTTGAAAATGGAAAAGCATGGTCCCACATGTTAGTCACTTAACATTACATTTAACCTCAAAAGAATGAGTCAGCTTTATGCCAGGATATGAAGATGTTGTATAATAAGGATAGAAATGGGATCAGAGACTTTATGCATTAATAATTTTACTCTTAAAAAGGGCAGAGATCATGTGTGATCAAAAGATACATTAAGAAGCTTTGGCTTCTTTGACCATGGGACGCTGTTCCAAGGACTGCTAGGAAGAGATGGGATCCACCTGACAGACAGAACAGGTTCTTTGCAGACAAGCACACTAACCTAGTGAGAAGGGCTTTAAACTAGGTTCACCAGGGGATGGAGAACAAAGTCCTGAGATAAGTGTGGAAGCAGGTGATCTGAAGGAAGCACAACCAAGAAGGAGCAACAGGGAAGGCCTTCTCATTAGGGATGCACTGTTAAAGATTTTTTTAGCCAATACTGATGGTCTATTATTAACTAGACATATCAGCCAATAATGATCCAATTGCCAAAACACAGCCCTTTTTTGTGGCTGAAGGGCCCGAGTAGTAAGCTGGGAACCAAAATGTTGGCAGTTCAAGTCTGGGTGTGGGCAAGTGATCTTAAGGCTCAATTTTGCAGATGACACCAAGCTGGGGGGAGTAATAGATAAGCTCCAGGGTATGGCTAGGATTCAGAGTGACCTAGACAAGTTGGAAGATTGGGCCAAAACAAATTTCATGAGGTTCAACAAAACGAGGACAAGTGCAGAGCTCTGCACTTAGGACAGAACAATCCCATGCACCGGTACAGGCTGGGGACTGACTGACTGTAGCTCTGCAGAAAAGGACCTGAGGGTTACGGTGGACAGTAAGCTAGCAGAGGCTTCTGGCCTGGCAACCCTGGGGTTGTTCCCCACCTCCATCCCTCTGCTGAAATTGCAGTCAGATAAGAAAAGGGGGAGGGGAGGACCACTGGTGATGGCCCTAGTCCACAGGGGCTGGGCTAGCTCCTGCTGCGTTCTGAAGTCCCGATCATACAGCCAGGAACCAGACGCTGCTGGAGCAGCAGGGAGGCTGAGGTGGGGAGAGACGAAGCAGAGGCAGAAGGTGGGGAAATAGCAACGGCAGCAGGTGAGGGGGTGGGGAGTAACAGTAACCAGCAGACAGGAGCACAGCAACAATTGGGCTGGAGCATGGAGCCCAGGCTGGTGGGGGCCCAGGGTGAGACAGCAGGAGCATGGAGCCCAGGCTGGCAGGGGCTCTATGGAGCCAGGCCAGCTACCTCCCCTCCCTGCCAATGCAGCAGGAGCCAGCCCGCCCCTGCAATTCCCATCTGGCTCTGTGCAGTACCGGCCAGGCCAGGCTGGCTCTAGTACCATACAGTTCCCAGCTGCTTGGCCAGGACTGCACAGTGCAGCAGGACTCAGCTGGGAACTGGGTCATGCCAGAGCAGCGGGTGTGCGGGTGAGGAGCAGTGGTAGTTTGTATCATCTTCAAGAAGGCCACACTATGGTCCTGGAGCCCAACATGCTCAGCACTACGCTACAACTACCATCTTCTCACACTGTACACCCTACAAAATCATCCTGCACCTGACACCCCCATAGCCCATCCCCCTGAGTCACATCCCCCCACAAACCCCATACCCGCCCCTACCCCACATACACATACACACACCCCAAGCCCCCCACTCCTATCCATCCTCCACAAAACCCCATTTCCCCGTACCCCCCCACACATTCCCACAGTCCCCACACAAGCTCTGTACCCACTCACATTCCTCACACCCACAATATACAAAAGTAAGACTTCATTTTAAGGTATTATACAATCACCTCTACATAGGCTATACAAACACATGCAAATCAGAACAAAAATATTTTTTTGAAAACAAATTAATGTATGTTGTAATAGACATTTGATTTTTAGAAGATAATTTTGGCTTTTTTCTGGTTCCAAGATGGCAACACCCTTGTCAAAAGGAGTACTTCCAGAGGCAAGGGGAGGGACTTGGTCAAGGGGTTTGGGGGTGAGACTTCCAGTCCCAAGATGGCAACCAGGAAGCAGGGCTCCTGTCAGGGAGCAGGGCTACCCATGTGACTCTCAACAGCTCACCCAAACTCGTTAAGTGGCCCTTCAGCCAAAATAATGGCCCACTGCTGGAGTAGGGACTATTTAGACAAAGCTGGACATACAAGTCCATGGGGCTGGATAAAATGAACCTAAGGGTGCGCTGAGGGACTTGGCTGTTATGACTCCAGAGATACTGGCCATTACCTCGGAAAACTCATGGTGGCTGGGAGAGGTCCTGGATGACTGAGAAAGGACAAACATAGTGAGCATCTTTAAGAAAGGGAGAAGGAGAATCTGGATAATCATGGACTGGTCAGTCTCACTTGAGTCCCTGGAAAAATCATGCAGCACGTTCTCAAGCGATACACTGCTAGGCACTTGGAGAAGAAAGCAATCAGGAACAGTCAGCATGGATTCACCATGGGTAAGTCATGCCTGACCAAACTGACTGCCTTCTATGAGATGACTGGCTCTGTGGACATGAGGAGAACAGTGAATGTGATATACCTTGACTTTAGCAAGGCTTTTGATATGGTCTATGTAGCAGGAGGCTTGGTGCTCTTGCTACTTTAAGAAGGCAGGCTGCGTTAGAAGCAGCCTGCAGGTATGGCAGGGACCAGTTAAGAGTCAGCTCACCCACCCACCCTCCCGCTCTGGACTTCAGTCCCCATCCCTCGTGGGCTATAGTCAGTTGACCAGGAGGGGGCCAGGCTAGCAGGATATAAGCTCAGGGTCTGAGCTGGTCAGGCAGTCTAGCCCTGAGACCCAGGATGAGACAAGCTCCTGGGCAGCAGGGCTCTTGGTTCAGGAGCAGGGCCCAGAGATATGGGCCAAGGGCTGAGAAGAGCCACAACCAGAGATGGAAAGCTCTTATAAGGTTCAGTAAGGAGAAGTACAAAGTCCTGCACTTAGGCTAAACAATCCCATGCACCAGTACAAGCTGGGGGCTGATTGGCTAAGCAGCTGCTGTGCATAAAAGGACCTGGCGGGTTACAAGAAGCTGAATATGAGCCAACAGTGTGCCATTGGTGTGAAGGCAGCTAACAGCCTACTGGGCTGCACTAGTAAGAGCACTGCTAGCAGATCAAGGGAAGTGATTCTTCCTCTCCATTTGGCACTATTGAGGCTAAACCTGGAGTACTGTATTCAGTTTTTGGGCCCCCCCACTACAGAAAGGATGTGGACAAATTGGAGAGTCCACCAGAAGGCAGTGAAAATGGTGAGGGGGCTGGGACACATGAAAGATGAGGGCAGGCTGTGCAAACTGGGCTTATTTAGTGTGCAGAAGAGAAGACTGAGGGGGGATTTAATAACAGCCTTCAACTACCTTAAGGGTAGGTCCAAAGAGGACGGAGCTAGACTGTTCTCAGTGGTAGCAGAGGACAGAACAGGAAGCAATGGTCTCAAGTTGCAGCAAAGAAAGTTTAAGTAAGATATTAGGAAAATCTCTCTTACTAGGAGGGTAGTAAAACACTGGAATAGGTTACCCAGAGAGGTTGTGGAATTTCCAACCTTGGAGGTTTTTTAAGACCCTGCTAAACAAAGCCTTGGCTGGGTGACCATCCCCCCCTAGTGGGGGATGGTCCTGCTTTGAGCAGGGGGTTGGACTAGATGACCTTCTGAGCTCCCCCCTAAACCTAATTTCTATGATTCTAAACTAGACTTTTATATTTAATAGCAAATACTCTACAGGATTTCATTATAATTCTAGTTAGACATTGTTATGAACAGTCAATGTAGTTACTGTTAAAGTTGTGAATGTTTTTAACTGCACTGACCTTTCCCCAAAACTCAAGCTACAGTTTAGAAAGCAAAATTATAGTTACTAAAAATCTAGCCTTTAAGGCAAAATAGTCCACATTTTGTCAAGTCTATTTGCTTCTTCCCACTGGAATAATGTAGTCTTCCAGGGGTATGGGGAAAGCATGTCTCAAGTTTATTTACAGGAAAATTTGTAGGAAATGTCTAATAATCAAATTCTGGGTGATTTTGAAAGCATTTGGAAATTGGACAGCAGGCAGGCATTCATAGATAATGGACACATTCACCCACACCTCTCTTATCCCTTCATAACACATTAAGGGTTGGAATGGTCTAAAGCAGAGAGGTCAAACTTATTGCCCCTGGGCAAGATCTGACCAACAGAGTTGCTTTATCTGGCCCAGTGGATTACAGCTGCAGCCCCAGAACTTGGGCATATGTGGCAGGTGGCATGCTGCAGAATCTGGGGCCCATGGGCCCTGGTGCATACAGCTACCAGTGGCAAGATGACAAGAAAGGGCTGATACATCCCAGGTTGCCTTCTAGTCACTTCATCTGTCACTGCTGTGACAGACCTAATTCCTTGGCTGCTGCCCTCACTGACACTGCATACCCTGTCCTAGAGCTACAGCTGCTGTATGGGCATGCAACAGCAGCCCCAGCCCACGTGACAGGGGCTTGAGCTGTGCTATAAGCCTCCATGCTGGAGCTACTGACACCACATGCTCCAGGCTGGAACCAACCCACAAGGTTTGACTCTGGTTCAGGGCACAACATAAATTTGGCAGCTTTGGCTTATGGGAACCTTGAAATACTGCAGATGGAGCCAAAGAGCAATTCCTTTGGCTGAATCTAACCCAGAAATACCTTTATGTTATAGTAAATCAATACTGCTTTACAAGTGAAGTACTCCTACCACAGACTCATCACTCTACAATCTTCCCAGGGATAATCTACGCTGATTGCCATGGGGCTCCTGGAAGAGCCCACAATTAACAGGATACAAGTGCACTAAAGCTACTTCTAGAACTTGTCTATTCGGGAAAAACTAACCAAAACACCTACCATTATTTGCAATAGCTCCCCATGAAAACAGTTACTCCAGAATAAATTTTCATGTAGGGAATTATTCCAAAACCACTAATGGGCTTCTATTCAAGAATAAGATTGTGAAGCTGCTTTCCCATATAGATAAGGGGGTCAGTCCCTATCTAAATGGTTAGGCTTCAAATTGCACTTCAGTGCTTACAGATACAGTACAGAAGCTCACCCATCACACAGTAGAACTCAAAAAGAAGCTATAAACCACCATGTTTGAATAAAAACATACAATATTGGCTTAATCTAAACCAGTGGTTTTCAATCTTTTTTCATTTGTGGGCCTCTAAAAAAAATTTGAACAGAGGTGCAGACCCCTTTAAATTCTAAGTGTGGGTATTCACATACTTTTGGTTAATCATATCACCTTTAATGGACCCCTTGGACCATCTATGAACCCCCAGGGGTCCAAGGACCCCAGGCTAAAAACCACTAATCTAAATCCATCACATGATTTTTACAACATAAATCTTAAGAGCAATAAAGCCTGGAATTTCTACTCCTTATTTCTGGAACAAGAATTAGATGCCAATAGTGAGTTAAACCTCACCATTTTCTGGTTTGTAAAAGTAAGGCAAAAGTGTTTATCAACCAAAAGCTGTAGAGGTGCCTATATAAAGACAATTTAATATATCAGAAATCGGCCATATCAGGCCAATAATTTGGCTGACAAATGGCCCATGCATGTGCGCAGCCACAACGCAGCACAGGAGCGAGGAGCATAGTCCTGCAGTTGTGGAGAGCTGCCTCCAGCTGGTAAGACTGGTATGGAGGGAGTGGGAAGGGACTGTGGGGCAGATCAAGGCACCCATGGGGAGGGAGACATGGGGCTGGGGCAGGTGCTACCCAGCCAGGGCGGGGAAGGCACGGAACGGAGCAGCGGCTGGTTGTGGGGAGGGTCACCATCATGTGCCGCTCCTGTGGCAGCCTCTAGTCTGATGACTTCATCCAGCCCTCGCCTGCTTATCTGGCAGCTCCCACTGCTCATCTGGGAGGGCAGGGGGTAGCCGTGCATCCCCGGATCTGCACCAAGCTCTTCCTGGCAGGGCTGGGCAGGGCTGCGCTGCGCTGGGAATGGGACTATGATGGAGACTGCAGCCAGGCAGAGCTTGGCACAGCCCTGGCCCCAGCCCGCCCTGCACAGACCTGGGGGCACTACCCCCCTGCTGCCTTCCCAGACAAGTGGCAGAAGCAGCAGCAGGAGTCACCAGACCAGCAGGTCCCACACGAGTGGCAGGAGCCATCCTCTCCACCCCGAGATGAGCCATGGCACTGTCCCGTGCCCATCCCGGCTGTATGGCCCATCCCAGCCCCAGCCCCAGCCCCCTGGGTGCCTTGATCTGCCCCTAGCACCTTCCCTCCCCACACACAAGACTTACCAGCTGGAGGAAGCTCTCCATACTGCAGGGTTGGTATCGGAAAAAGGATCAGCATTGGCCAGTATGCCTCCTTAAAAATCGGCTGTCAATATCATCCGCAAAAATCTCTATTGGTGTACCCATAAAAAGCAGGTCCCTAATATTGCTTTGACTGGCAAAATCATTACATTAGACAACCCAATCTTTAGCAGTTTGTGTTAAAGTATCAGAAAAAAAATTAAGTGATTGAGGCTAATCCAAACTAGGGACACGTTTTAATATATAGGAAAGTTATCCTTCAAATTCCAACTTAAATATGATAGCTGACAGTGAGAAACCAAAAGGTACAGTAAGTAAATATAAATAATGACAACCAAGCAACCTCTTCTCTTTCTCAGCTTTTCAGTTAACTCTCCACTCTCCCATATTTTAGGGTTTTGGTCCACACAAGGAAGGGACTACAACAAGCTCTGAAGCAAAGCAAGCTACCTTGTGCTCACTGCAACACCAAATGTATGAACACTACTACACTGTTAATTTACACCTTACCTCACTCCATAACTTTGCTGTGCAGACAAGCCTCACACCACTTCCTCAGCTCCCATTACCATAATCTCCAAATGGTTGTGCACACTTTCTTTTTTAGCTCTTAGTACTTATTTCTACCAGTCCCTTTTTTTTGGCAATCATTTCTATGAATTCCAGAAACCGAACATGAGAAAAGTGGCTGCACGTGGCAATACGAGTCAGTTCAGTGAAACACTTCTCCCACAGTACTTTTAGGTGTAAAACTCTCTTTACTGCTACTGCCCTTCTCTCTCAGCACTCAACTGATTTCTCCAACTCCAGCAACTGCATCCCTTCCTTACCCTCAAAAGCTACCTTTTTGCAGGAAGAGAACCAGTTTCTAATAGGAGAAAGAGTCCCTACCCAACACACAGATTAAGTGTATATCTGTTCAGTGGACAGTAATCCAATACACATACCAGGATGTTAAAAGCATCACCCACAGCATCTGCATTCAAATAAAAAGGCAGGACTTGACACTGACAATCTGTAAACAGTGCCAAAAAAAATGGAAGCTGGTTGTTCAATATTTCTGTTTTTGGAGAGGCAGGGAAGACTAAAATGCCTGCGTGTGGTGGAATACTCCTTGAACCTGAAGTAGGAAACTTTTAAGAGCCCAGTCAGAACAAAGGCAGCTTTCCTTGTGAAGTGTCCTTTGCCAATTTGATGTAAATACACACAAACACAAAAATTTTTTTAACGTTTCAAACAAGAACCTAGGAGAACAAGAACACTTCAAATTAACTTTTGCTCTCTCAAGCACACTAGTTTTAAATCTCTGCTTCCAAACTCACTCCTTCTCCAGAGCCTTCTGGAGACAGCAAGGAAAGGGAAGATATTCTAAGAGAAAAAGCAGGCAGCCTTCTTTGAGAGAAAGGCTGAATAACTTCTGCTCTTCGACTACAACAAAAGGATAGTTTCCCCTTAACAAGCCACAGCTACAAACTTAACTGCAACTTTTTAAGAGGAGTTGCAGCCTTCAAAGCGACAGGATTTCTCCCCCCAGTTCTCCACCATCGTTTGCTCATATCTGAGAGCTACGAAGCCACCTTATAGCTTAGTCTGTTAGCTTATTTGAGGCAAGGAAGCTTCTTTGGGTAGACAGAATCTCTGTTATCAGACCAACTAGATAGCTGGAAAAAGTTATTTGCAAGTTTTCAGAGCACAAACTTTGTTTGAATAATAATCTGGTTTTATACTAATTATTTATACATTTTTTTTAAACGATGCTGATGCCCTTCATTTAAGGCAAGTGCTGGTCAGCTTCACTGCTGCCCAAAGCAGTCGCCTCAAGCACCTTTGCCTTTTATTGCTCAGCGAGGGGCGGTGCGGGGGGTGGTGCTTATACCCCAACAAAGGAGTAATCAGCTGGTGGGGGGTGCATTCCAACCGCAGCCAACCCGGGGCGAGGAGCCGAGGGAGTCAGCTTCCCCGTCGCCCCAGCAACAGAGGCACCATCACGCGAAACCCCCCCGGCCATAGAGTTGCGCGGGGGCGGGGGTTACGCAAGGGGCGCACGGGCCCGACTGGGGGAGGGGCGGCGCTGGCCTCACCTTTTGCTCCACGCAGTTGACGATGATGGAGGGGTACTTGCGGCTGAGCCAGCGGAAGAAGGCCGGGACACCCATGGCCCCGCAGCAGCGGCCACACAGCTGGAAACAGGGAGGTCCAAAGAAGGCAGCGGCGGCAAACCGGACTTCCGGGGCAAGAAGCGGCGCGGGGACAGCTGGGAAAGGAAGTGAGGGCATGCGGGGGGAAAGCACGTGACACGTTCCACGCTGCCATGCTTGTGCCGGGCAAACGCATGCGCAGTGCCCTTGCCCGGGGCAGCGGGGGCGGGGCCACGCCTGCCCAAGCTTGCTTTGAAGACTGCGGGCGAGGGTCACGTGGGTGCCGGCTGCGGGGCTGCGAAGGCTTATGTTGCTCCCGTGGGGCGACCCGCTCGCCTTGCCCCTGGCGGGGAGCGGCACAGCCGTGAGGGTTGTTCAGTCGGAGTACCCTTTGGGGGCCTCCGCAAACATAGTATTGCTGCAACAGTTTGCTTGCGCTTTGCAGACAGTCCAGGAGATGCAGAGAGATCCCTTTTGCGCTCTCTGTTTGGCTAGCGCGAGGTACAGAGCCAAGTTTTGGACCAGCTCCCTGCCCCTCGCCTCTGAAAATTTAAATTCTCCAAGCCGAGTGCACCCAGTCATTGGTGCAACACACACGTCCACACATGTGACGCGCCACGCAGGGACGTTAAGGTTGTCTGAAGATGGGAACAATAGTGGCAGATGGTCTGTCATTTTCTTTCACGTGCAAGGCCCCCGTGACTCCTTTTCGCAATTATTTCTTATACGCAAGTCATTTTCTATACAAATGTCATTTCTTGTTTTTAAAATCTCATCAATGTTAAGCTGATCTCATCATCTTTTGAGGGGGCTGACTCATGACCAGGGGCCTGGGTTTTCTGCTTCCCACAGGAAAACGGAGAAAACGGCAGGTTCCCCGTTTTTGTCGGAGAAGACGCAGGTTTCCCCTTCGAGCAGAGAGATCCGCGGACTCTCCGCTTTTGCAAAGAGCTGCTGCAGGCTGTCATGGCTGGCCACGTGGCTTTGTAGGCAAGCCACGTGGGGTGCGGTGTGGCAGTGCCCACCACGTGCAGGCCACACACATGCTGCCCGCTTGGCTAGCCAGGGGACGGAGAGGGGATGGCTCGCACGTGGCCGGCTGCCCGGCTCCATGGCCAAGGCTCTCCAGTGGTGACGAGGGATGGTGGCGGTGGGGGGCAAGAAGGGGCTTGCACATGGCAGGCGCTGCCGTTTGGCTGTGCCAGCGGTGGCAGCCACTGTGTGCAAAACCTCCCCAAGCCCCTGCTACCACTGCAGAGCCATGCCTGCGGAGCCGTGCGGCTGGCTGCAGGGTGGCAGTGGCAGTGTGATGGCGGCTGCATGCCTGCTGGCTGGCTAGCTGGGACAGGGGCGTTTCACGCGCGGTGGCTGCCACGACCTCGCACGAACACTGCCGCTTGTCTGCAAAGCCAGGGGGGCTCGCATGCAGCGGCCACCACTGCTGCTGCTTGCCTGTGGAGCCGTGCTACATGCGAGCCCCCCTGTTCGTAGGCCTGGCTCTGCAGACGAGTGGCAGCGGTGGTGCAAGGTGGCGGCGGCCACCCCTCCCCCACCTCCGCTAGCCAGCTGGGTGGCACACAGCCACCCCCACCACCATCCCGCGCCGCCGTCGCTGCTTGTTTAAGGAGCTGTGCCCACAGACGGGAGCTTGCACGCAGCAGCCGCAGCCGCCACCACAGTGCCGCAGCCACTCTGCAGCTGGCCACACAGCTCCATGGGCATGGCTCTGCAGTGGTAGCAGCAGTGCAGGGCGGTTTTGCATGCAGCAGCCACCACCACTGGCACAGCTCTACATGTAAGTGGCAGCAGCTGCCACATGTAAGCGGCTCCCCCCCGCTTCCCACAGCCACTATCCCTTGCCACCATTGCAGAGCTGTGGCCATGGAGCCATGTAGCTAGCCTCACGCGAGCCCCCTGCCTCCCTCGGCCAACCGGCCAGGTGGCATGTGCGCAGCCCGCACATGGCAGGCACCACAACACCATGCCCTCCATCGCTTGCCTGCAAAGCCCCTCCCCACCCAGCTGCCATGCAGCTGTCGCCATCCTGTACCACCACGGAGCCATGCAACCGGTCATGGGGCATACGTGGAAGTGCAAGGGCGGCCGCTGCATGCAAGCCCCACTTTCCCCCCCTGGCCAGGTGGCACGTATGTGGCCTACACAAAAGCGGCCACCACTGCACAGCTGCTGCTGCGCCCTGTGCCGCTTGCCTGCAAAGCCGTGGAGATGACCGTGGGATGGTACCACAGGGTGCAGTGGCAGAGTTGCAGTAGCAGCTCCTTGTTCTGTTATTGCCACCACTGAAAACAGTCTAGCTCGATGTGCTTTGGGTAGTCGAAGGCTGTTATTAAACCTCCCTTCAGTCTTTTCTTCTCCAGACTAAATAAGCCGAGTTTCCTCTGTCTCATCTCATAAATCATTTGTCCCAGCACCCTCACCATTTTTGTTGCCCTCTGCTGGACATTGAGCCACTGATTACTACCCTCCGAGCCTGATGATCCAGCCAGTTTTCCATTCACCTTGCAGTCCATTCATCCAACTCAGACTTCCTTAGCTTGCTTATAAGAATGTTGTGGGAGACCATATCAAAAGCCTTGCTAACATCCAGGCATATTACAACCAGTGCTTTCCCCACATCCACAGAGCCACTCATCACATCCCAGAAGGCAATCAGGTTGGTCAGGCATGACTTGCCCTTGGTGAATCCATGCCATCTGTTTCTGATCACCTTCTTCTCCAAGTACTTAGAAATGGATTTCTTGAGGACCTGCTCCATGATTTTTCTAAGGACTGAGATGAGGCTGACTGGTTTGTAGTTCTCCAGATCCTCCTTTTTCCCATCCTTAAAGATTGGCAAAATATTTGCCCTTTTCCAGTTATCTGGGACCTCTTCCAATCATGACGAGTTCTCAAAAATAATGGTCAACAGATCTGCAAATACATCAGCCAACTCCCTCAGCACCCTTGGGAGCATTGAGTCTGGCCCCATGGACTTGTACACATCCAGCTGTTTTATTGTCCCTAACCTGTTCTTTTCCCACTGTTGATTGCTCACCTCCTCCTCAAACTGTGGCCAAATGCGATAGTCTGAACATGATGTTGCCTGTGAATATTGAAGTAAAAAAGGCATCGAGTACTTCATCCTTTTTTGCATCACCTGTCACAAGGTTGCCTCCCCTATTCAGTAAGGGACCCACACTTCCCCTGATCTTCCTCCTGTTGTTGACATACCTGTAGAAACCCTTCTCATTTCCCTTCACATCTCTTGGTAGCTGCAACTCCAATTGTGCTTTGGCCACCCTGATTTCATCCCTGCATGCCTGAGCAATACTTTTAAACTCTTCCCGAGTCATTTGTTCAGTTTTCCACTTCTTGTAGGCTTTCTTTTTGTGCTTTAGCTCACTTCAGTTCCCTAAGCCAAGATGATCTTCTGGCATACTTGCTAGTCTTCTTGTGTTCATTCCTGCACCCTCACTAAGGGGTCTTTAAAATGCAACCAGTTTTCCTGGACTCTTTTCTGCCTCAGACTGCTGCCATCCGCCACCCTGCACTGCCACTATGTGCAAGCCCCCGCTCCACATCCGGCCATTGCCACCCTCCAACCCTCCCTTCCCAGCTCCACCAGAAGTGTATCCAGAAGGGGTATACTCCTTTAAAAAGGTTGAAAACCCCTGCTCTAGTACGATGGCTCTCAACTTTTTAGGGTTCAGGGCACGCCTTGATAGATTCAAGGCACCCCTTGCAAAATAGCAGGTCTTTTTTTCACCACACTAGAACTATTGTTTTGTTGCAAGCAACTCAAAGACCACAACAGGACCACAACCCCTAACACTAATGGATTCATTTTCAAAATCTCTGGCTGTATCTTGTGAATCATGTTTCAACACCTAACATTGCCAACATTGCGCAGCACCCCATGACAGCCCCAAAGGGTTCTCAAGGCACCCCAGACAGTCGCAGCACACTAGTTGAAAATCACTACTCTAGTAGGATGTAGGTAGAATTGAAATAGACCTGGTTTCAGTTCCTTCCCCAACCTGCAGCAGTTCAAACCCACATATGCCAGGAGAGTGCCCTCACCTCAAGGCTATAGATCAGTAATTTTCAACCAAGCTGTCACTATACCCTGGGGTACTACACAATCCTTTTACAGGTGCTACAGAACGTGTCACAATGTTAGCAGTGGTAGGTGTGCAAACACCCATGCCTGATTCACAGGACAAGCCCAAAGGTTTCAAATAGGAATCCACAATGCCAAAATAGTCTATCCTGTTGTGGTCTCTCTGAGTTCTTCGCAACAGAAGAATTACTTTACCATTTTTCCATAATCAAAACACAAGTGAAAGCTAAGAGCTGGCATTTTCTGAAGGATGCCTTGACTTTAACAAGGTTGAGAACCACTGCTAATGATCACGTGCTGGTAGCTTATGGTCTGAGGAACCAGAGGGGCTTTGGTGGTGTTTGGGACCAATGGGATTTACCCATGTTGTGGCCAGGCAGCAGGGACCTTCACCCATGCTGCAGCCAGATGTTAGGAAGAGCAGTAGCTGCAGCAGCAGCCAGGACCTAGCACCAGTCCACCGGGATCTTGCTGGCTCATTTCAATCCACCACCAGGAAATGTTGTCAACAGCTGCTATAAAGGATTGTGGGTGGAAAGCATGTTCCATCCCTCTTTTTCAATCTGTCACAGTGCAGCAAAGAATTCGAGATTCATTGGCCCAAAGAGAGAGAGAGAGAGAAAATAGAAAAGCAGGAGCTTGACTCTATAGTCTACTAATCAGTGCACTCTACTGAGAGGTGGGAGATGTGATCTGGATCTCTTCAGGCTATGAAGAAAAAATAAATGTGGCTTTTATGCTGCATTAGAGCTCTAACCACCGCCCATCTCCGTCCTCCCTATAATCACTTTTTAGATATTTGAAGATCGTTATCAAATCTTCCTCAGTCTTCTCTTCTGAAAAATAACTCTAGTTATTTCAGCTTATTGTCATATGTCTTGCTTCCCAGGCTCCTAATTTTTTGTCACTCTCCACTGGGCTGTCTCCAATCTGTCCGCATCTTTTCTGAAATGTAGAGCCCCAAACTGGACACAGTACTCCAGGTGAGGCCTCACCGGTACTGACTACAGCAGAAGAATCACTTCCTTTGATAGGCAAGTGCCACTCCTGTGAATACAACACAGCATACTGTTGGCTGTTTTTCGGCATCTTCTCCTCTGGCTGTTTGTAAGTCAAACCTGACCTATTAGCTATGCTATGAGAACTGAGAAAAGATTGCCTAGTTTCTGGATCCTAATGATGCTTAGGCATGATTTACACAACTCACTGCTCAGCAGGGTCAAAGCTGAGGTGCTTCAGGGCATGCCCAGAAACAGACCTTGAAGCTCCTAGGCAATATTTAATGAGGTGCTTCAAGAGCTAGACAGCAGCCAAGCATGGGTTTTGTTGATCTAAATTTTTTACATAAGAACCTCAGTCCTACTTTGGTCTCTGTGTAAACCTAGTCTGTCCCTATTGCTATTAATTTTACATAGAAAATGCCAAGGTGCTTTGGTGATGGGCAGCTATATAAACCCACAGAGAGAAAGGAAATTGAGGACCCAGAACCAGACCAAGACTCCTGGGCAGTGTAGCTACTCATTGCCCCTATTTAGGGCATACTGGGAACAGGCAATCTTGCCTTAAGTCTCCTTTAAAGATGTCTTGTTCAGTAGACTATGTGCTGTATATAAAAATATGATCTGGCTAATGACTATTTGCCATCCAGGCAGCAGTTCTATAAAGGAAATTAAGCAGGCTGTTTCTCCTGGGAGTAATATTGACATTTTTCTGTACTCCAGAGGGTAATATTTACATTTACACTTCCTGTACTGAAGGCAAGAGATGTTTGTAGAACAAGGAAATAGGTCTCAAGCATGTGTCTTGGGTGCTTTTCTGTCAGAGTGGATTTGTAGAAGTGTTGCCCTTGTGGTGATCCACAAAGACAGCACCAGTGGCTGTTTTTAAGAAAAGGCATCCTGACCACAGAGGATTTGAAGCACATAAAGGAGCTGATACAATCTGAACAAAAGCACAAACTCTAAAATTGGAAAGCACAGTTTGTAACAATTACAAGTAGAAGCATAAAAACCCCCATCACGTCACTTGTACATCATATAAGCAAATACTATTAAATTAGCCATTTGATGATGTTGAGACTGAATTAAATCTTCAGATATTAAATAGGATTATCATGAGCAAGATTTTGTACTGTAGTGTGTCTTGTGACTATGCACCAACTTCATTAGGGCAATGACACTGGAGAGGATGTGCTAAAAAGGAAGGGGGAATCGTTAACAAAAATAACAAAATCGCAGCACTGCTTATGGAGTCAACTACACTGATTTCAGAGGAGAGAAGTAGCTTAACAATTTACAGTGGAACAAATTAATCCAATATTGTACTTCTCATTATTCTTAGTCTCGTTTAGCTCTTATTAAGCCACTTATTATCATCTCTTACATAAAATCTGTGACTTGAATAAATTTTCCCAATAACTTTGTATAGGAACTGCAGCTATTGTATAAAGATTGGCGTGTATGTGTTACTTAGAAAACGTACCCTGATTGAAGCTTGTTATTGTAGTAGTACTTGTAGATTTTAATATATCTATCACATAGCAAGGCAGTTTAGTATTACCATTTTCTGAGTATTGATGGACAATCAGTAGTTTCTCTGACAATAGAAAAGGCAGCTGCACTAGTGAATGCAAATGAAATGTGTTGTGATCATCTTCTTATCTTATAATTACTTGCTTACACTAACTCAGAAAGAAGATGAATACCTCAATAAACATTTCACTGAAAATGTCAACCTATTTTTGTTGCAAAAAAATGAAGCCTTTTGCAAAACCTAATAGAAAGCAAAAACCTGGCCTGAAATCGCTCATTAAGGAAATATCCAGCGTGCTTCCTAGATGGAAACATATCTTAAAGAATAAGAGACCCTGTATTATAAGCCTAAAATTAATCAGTGGACTACAAGGCCTGATATTGTTGTATGAGATGTGTGTTTTTGCGCTGATGAACTAAAAAAAAAGTCCAGGCATAAAGTGCATAATAGTCTACAAGAATAGATTAAAGCACAACACCCAAACACAATAATATACATTTGTTCTCAACATGTCAGGAATGTCTTGACACTAGTGTTAGCAATGAATATATTTCTGATGCTCTGCTCATGAACCAGGGGCATAGACCTGACAAAGCAATGACAACCAGCATGCCTTTCTTAAGAAGAAACTAAAGGAATAAAAACCATGTGAGGTAAAGATGAAACTCAATGATGAATAATAATGACCGCAAACTGTCCTGACTTTGACCAGAATCCTAGAATTTTAAAGATGATACATGAGGAATAGGAAGAACACCACTGGAAATCAAAACAATAAATTGGATTAACTCCACATACCATACAGTCCTAGGGTAGTGTCTAAAAACTGCAGGGGCGGAGGGCAGGCTTCAATACAATCCTGAAACCATCAGAGATCTGAACAAGGGAACAACTCATTCATAACTATTGATTACATTGTTAAGTGTCATTTGTTACACTAAATGATTAAACTAAAACTAATGAAAATATTTAAAGCATTTATAAACTCACTGCCTTCCATCCTTAAATCCATATGCAGGTTACCAGTGTAAGGCCCCTACAGGTTTTAGAGGCACCGAATCACTGCCTACCCAGGTGAACCAGTAGTCCCACTGGATGAAATCCTGGCCCCACTGGAGTTGATGAGAATTCTGCCACTGAATTTAGGGGAATCATGATCTTGCTCTTTGATTCCAGGGCCACTGCTCATATCTGTAAACCTGAGCAAAGGTGCAAATACTTGCATGACTGGATTCCAATATATTACCCCTAAGACTTTATTTTTTTTCAAAAAGAAAATACATTAGGGACCACAATTGTCACTGCAGCCTTCATAGGATGAATACATTCTGCACTGATTGGAAAGTCCCAATTCAGGACTGCACTGGTTGAGAAATAAAGGAACCCAAATCTGTGCAGGGGATCCGACTAACTGAGCATGTCCACACATGCAAGCAGATGCACTTGCAGCAGCTCAAATAGAAGTGGTTCAAATTTGAGCTGGGGCTTTTTGCCTCAGCTCACGTGCTTGGACATGCACTTTGTTGTGAAGCAAATTGTGCCGCTTGGGGTACAGTAACCCTGCCTGGCTCCTCCTGGATCTTCAGCCAGGGGGAGCTAGAGCCTGGGGCCAGCACCTGTGCTGTCCCCAGCAGTATAAAAAGCTACCCTGTCCTGGGCCCAGCAGTATAAAAAGCCGCCCTGACAAGTAGCTCAGGGCTACTAGCTCTCAGGAGATTCTGGGGCCCAGCCAATTGGTACCTGGGGACGCTACCCCTTGTGCCAGCTGGACTGCTGAAGCAGCCCTGAGAGTTCCCTGCACCTTTTACCACTGCAGCAGTCTGGCCGTGGGGGCTGTGACCTGCTGCGCTCCTGCCAGACTCAGATGGGGACTGTACAGCCAGTAGAGGCATCTGCCCTCTGGGCCAGCTGCCAGGGGACTGTGGTTGCAGGGTTGCCCCTTGTGCGGCACTACTGCTATTTGTACCCCCTGCCCAGCCATCTGGGCAGCTATCACCCGGAAGATGTTCTGTTTATGGTGGCCTGCTTTGAACTGTCAAAGCATGTCCTACTGGCCCCACTTGGCCAGGAGGTCAGTCACAGCCAGCTGGGTCTAAGCTGCCAGCTCTGAGCAGGCAGGGTCCTGCCACTGGCCTCCCTAGCAGGAATTCTGGTGTTCCCTGTTGGAAAACTGAAAAATCCCTGATAAAAAATCCCGAAGTCACTCTGTAAAATACCCCCAAATCCATGTTCCTCCACAAGTAAAACAAAAGACCACTATAAAGACAGAGAGCAAGAGAGACAGTGATCAGTTGGACAATGTTTTATTGATATATCTTAAAGTGTTAAAACAAGTCTCTTATCATAATAATAAAGTGAACGGTAATACATGTTTCATGAATTCATGAATACATGTTTTGTTGCACTCCCACAGGGCGATGGCCCCCATACTCCCCAACAGGGGGTTCAACCCCCAAACAAGGGGTTTGGCCCCCCAACAGGGGGTACAGCCCTCTCACAAGGGGTATGGCCCCCAACAGGGGAGATCAGCCCCCAAACAAGCAGTCCAGTGCCCTAGACAAGGGGCTTGGACCCCCCCAATGGGGGCTAAATGGCTCCCACAGGGGCTACCATTCCCTTGCATGGCCCAGATGCCCCACCCCAGCCCCCCGATTGTTGTCCTACCTGGCCCCATCCGCCACCAATTGTTGAGCCCCCCCAATGGCTGCCCACCCAGCCTCACCCCCCACAACTTGTACCCCCAGGTCCCCATGGCTACCCCTACAACCCCAAGCACTATCACTTAAAAAACCCAGAAAAAAACGGGAACAAAAAAGTCTCTGCTTACCTTAGAAACAGGGGTGGGGGCTCCAGGGCCTCCTGGCAGAGCCCCCCAGGCAGCACAGGACAGCAGAGGGGCAGGAAGGCCCAGGCTAGGGCTGCTGGGGCTGTCAGCTTGCCCTGCAAAGTGCGGGTGGTGCCCCAGTCAGCCACACAGCAGCTTCAATTGCAGGTAAGTGTTGGGGTTTTTTGTTTTGTTTTTTGTAAAAGTATGGGGCAGGGGGGCAGGAATGGGGGACTTGGGGGGATGGATCCAGCCCCAGCAGGTGTCAGGGGCCTTGGGGGGGGCTGGCGGTGGAAGGGGCCAGTGCCGGGAGGAGTTGGCAGCCTCAGGGAGGCTAGCGGGGGTCAGAGGGCTGGGGGAGTGAGTGGGGCCATCGTGGGTCCCCTGCTCCCTACTCCAGCCCCCCCAACCCCTTACTCACCAGCACTGGAGCCCTGGTGCTGAAACATGCAGCCTGGCCAGCCACGTGTTTCAGCACCAGGGCGAGGAGCCAACCACAGAGATGCTGTGGTAGCCAGAGCCTTTCTGTGGAGGGCCCAGCCTCTGGTTGCCTCAGGGCATGGTGAGGGACTGTGCCCTGTCCAGCTTTTTTAAACACTGAATTTTTTAGACCCCTGGATATCCAGGGGTCTAATTTTCTGCTCATGCTGCAATTTTGCAGTGCAGGGAACATTTTCTTGTTCCCACACATCGCTGTTGCCCTGCCTCAAAGGGCTTTGAGACAGGACAAGAGGCATGTGCGTGCTCGTGTGGATGTGCCCACTGGGCATGTCCACACATGCAAGTACATGCGTTTGCAGCAGCTTAAATAGAAGCAGTGCAAATTTGAGCCGGGGCTTTTTGCCACAGTGCATGTGCTTGGACATTCACTTTGTCGTGGAGCAAATTGTGCCACTTGGGGCAAAATAACCCTGCCTGACTCCTCCTGCAGCCAGGGGGAGCTAGAGCCTGGGGCCAGCACCTGTGCTGTTCGCAGCAGTATAAAAAGTTGCCCTGATCTGGCCCCACCAATAAAAAAAGCTGCCCTAGCAAACAAGTCAGGGCTACTTGCTCTCAGGAGCTCCTGGGGCCTGGTCAATTGGTATATGGAGATACTACCCCTTGTGGCAGCTGGACTGCTACAGCAGCATCCCAAATCCATCTTTAAAAATACCCCAAAATCCATGTTCTTCCACAATTAAAACAAAAGACCACTCTACACACACACACACACACACACACACACGCACACACACACACTCTCTCTCTAGATATGTGTGTGAAACAAAGAGAGAGAGAGAGAGGGGGATCAATTAGTCGGGCAATGCTTTATTGGTACATTTACAATGTTAAAGCAGTTTGGAAGCCTACCAGTGTCTCTATCATCATGATAAAACAAATTCTAAATACCTATAAGTGTTGATGTGTGCTTTTGGTTTTCTTTGCACATGATAGGTTTGTGATGGGGCGGATGTGGTGTTTGCAGGAAGAGGGTGGGAAGGGGCGTGGGTGTATGTGGAGGAATGTGGGTTGGTTTGTGGATAGGTGTAGGGCTATTGCTGGGGGGAGTGTGGGTGTGGGAGACCTTGTGGGGGGGCTGCTCAGGAGCGGTGGGTCCCCTGGCTCCCACAGGGTGCAGCTCCCCCAACACAGCACATGAAATGCCCCCCATCGCAGGACCCCAGCTCCCCCCTGGAGGGCCGCAGTCCTCCTGTGCAGGGTCCCAGGCACCTTGCAGGGCCACAGCACCTCTTCCCCCCCCCAGGGTCCCAGGTACCCTGCAGGGCCACAGCCCCTCCATGCAAGGCCCATAACTTACCTTCTGCAGCAGCAGTGGGAATGGGGCGCTCTGAGCCCACTGCTGCTAGCTCCCAGCTCTCGGGGGCCACGTGCCGAGCCCAGCTGGGTCCTGCTGGCCCTGGGGCTGCTCGTGCTGCCTGGCTGGGCTGGTCCCTGCATGCTGTGCCAGGTCCCGCCTCTGCCCTGCTGCGTCTGTGGGGAGATGGCATGCGATGGGACCCAACCTGGCCCAGCCCCACACAGCTTACTAGTCCGGCTTTGCATCTGAGCGGGTCACACGGCCCTGGGAGGCGTTGCTCCTGTGCACAGGACTAGCAAGCCGCACCAGTCTGGGCCGGGTCCCTCCATGGCTGCTCTGGCCACTTGCCTCCCACAGCCCTGGGGACATCTCCTCTGCCACTCCCCATACCCCCTGACATCCCCCATCACTCCCCATAGCCCTGACAACCCCCTCCACTCCCAACACCCCCCTGCCACTCCTCACACACACTCATACCCACCCACACCCATAAACCCACCCACCCCCATTCCCTAACCACCTTGGACAGCACCAGGGTCAGCAGAAGCACCAAAGAGATGCTTTGTCTGAAACCAGAGCATCTCTTCTGGAGGACTGACTCCTGTGTTTTCTCCAGGCATGATCCAGGACTGTGCCTTGCTCTGCTGTTCTCTGGAGAGGTTTTTTTTGACCCCTGAATATCCAGGTCATCTAATTTTGTCCCCCCACTGCAAGTCTGCAGTGCAGAGAACGTTTTTTCATTCCCACGCGTGCCTCTTGACCTGTCTCAAAGTGGTTTGAGACGGGGCAAGAGGCACATGCGTGCTTGTCTGAATGCACCCAGTGATTCTTAAGGTCCCTTCCAGCTGTGGGATACCTTTTCCAGCCACCTGAGATAGAGCAACTCTTCCCAGAGAATAGGGTGGGAAAGAAAATTTCTCTTAAAAACTGGTATATGGAATTGGAGACTGTGCATATTGTTCCTGGTGGCTGACTGATGAAGAGGTTAGGGAAAGCCAACTAATTCCACTGTGCTGTTCTGTGCATCAGGGCCAAGAGGAGAAAATAACAGTTTACATACAGCAGGGGTGTTGAACTCATTTGGTCCCTGCCTGGCCAGATCCGGAGCACAAAGTTCTTCCTGAGCTGCATCTGGATCCACTTTCAGCAGTAGAGCAAGTGGCAGCACTGTGGAGGGAACTGTGGAGGTTAATGCAGCCACTGCTCACCCTACCACTGCTGAGCCCCCAGCAGGGCTGTATACTTCAGAGTGTGACATCAGGCCCTACCTCTGCTGACCACACCACTAACTCTAGCTCTTCCAGAAGCCCTGCGGGCTGTTTGTTAGATACCTCTGATATACACCATCCAGAGGGCTCTTAGAGATACATACACACGTCATTTAGATGTGGACAAAAATGACTCTTCTGCTAAATTTTCTAATGTGGGGAAGCTACCCTACAAAACTGTTCATGCACTGCTTTTGCCTCAAATCTGGCAGTTGCGTGGGCAAAGGAATTATGCCCCTTCACCCAGTGGCTGCACTGCTAAATGCCTTAAAACACATGCTGTGCACCCACCAGGTGCCCAAACTTTTTCTGCGATCACACTTATTGCACATGCATTCTAAATTGGACCTTAGCCATTAAAGGATGTGGCCAATGATGAAGTGCATTTGTAGAGGCTTCTCTAGTGGCACTGTTGTCCCTACAGAAATAATGTAGGAAAGTGCCATTGTCCATAACCTGCAGCAATCTGCTCTACTTCGTATGTAGTCCTTTCCATTGGATGAGTGGCAATACAGCCTTAAATCTATTCAGGCTGTACTGATTGCAATCCACAGTCCACCAACATCATCTCTCACCATCATTTGGAATACCAGTATGCCAGTTATGGAAGAGCAGAATAAAGCTGACTGACAAAATGTTTTATATCTAATGAGTCTGTGTGCAAAAATTGTAGCCTAAATAATGCTCTAGAGGAACTCAGCTATCACTTGAATTCCAAAAATTAGATATTGCCTTACTAGGAGTTCATCTGTCACCAAATATTAGTCTTTGTGCCAATAACCGAACTGTACTGAGAGAATGGAAGACACCTAAGTGGGGTGAAGTTGGAACCTTCTCCTTTAGGGAGATACGAGATGAAGTGACATGAAGGGATGGAAATAGACGTCCCCTTTGTAAAAATGTTTATGGTGGCACAAAGTGAAAGCAAACAGTGAAAGCAAATGCTCAGATCTGTGGCCTCAACGGAAGGTAGTAACAAACTAGGCTGCTTTGTTGCTGTCCATGTGTGTTTGCTTCTGGCAGAAGAGCTGAGGCAGCATGAAGCTGCCTGGGCTCTCCAGCCTCTCTTGGCAGGGACTCCTTTGACCTGTGGGGCTTGGTCCTGAGCATCCTGGAACTCCTGGGCCCCCTTAAGCCTTGGGAGCATCTGCCTCACTTTCCCCACTTACCCAGATGCACTCTTCCCTGCTTGTAGAAACACACTCTCCCCTCTGCAGGAGATTTCCCTTCGGGCACCTACAAATGCATGCTGTCACCAGCACACATTCCTGGCAGTGGGACAAAACACGGACTGCAAAAGCACATGATACTGCAGGCTGTAAAGTGCCACAGAAACAAGGGCAATTATTTAAAAGCTTAACCTTAAGAGTCTTTTCTTGGGCTGCCTGGTGGGCTTGAGTTAGGCCAGCAGAACTTGAAGAGGCCGGGTCAGAGACAACAGTCCAGATGCCACTGGGGGGCACGCTTACCTGGAGTGCCAGCCCAGCATAAGCCAGGAGCAGACCCAGGATACTGGGAAGTGGAAAAAGTTGTCACCATAGGCGATGCGTAGTGGGGACACATGCCCCTCCTGAGATTAGCCACCACCGGCTTCTGCAGGTGGTCGCCACTATCCGCCTCATTGTCAACGCGGCCGCCAGTGACTGTAGGCGGTCCCCGCTCATCGCCCACTGCTTGCCACCCCACCTCTACCGCCAACACTGTGAGCGGTCCCCGCTCACCACCATGGTGCCCCCTCCAGTCACAGGAGGCACCAGTTGTTTATGGAGGTCACCGAGTCACCTGACTGAAGGGGGACAGGGCTTAACATGTATATGGGCCTGAGCCTACACGGGCAGTCTGGCCCTGGAGGCTGCAGAGGAAGGAGCTTTCCTGGTCCCACCTACTCCGCAGCTTCTTCTGCCCCATCCCTTTCTGGTCAGGTGCTCCCCTGCATGCTGTCTCAGCTCCTTCTACAGCCTTCTCCCTTTTTAAAGTAACAAGCGTGCCCGCGGCCTGTTACACTGTTGTCCAGTCTAGTGTCGCACTCATTTTGGAAGAAGTGAGTGTAGCTCTGGTGTCCATCCTATTCCCTTATCCTCGTAAAAGATTACTTCCTCTATAACGTACAGCACCCAAGCAGCATCCCTCTTTAACAGCAAGATTGGCTGCTTCTGCTCTGGCATCCAAGAGGAGGTCTCTTCTAGTAACACCCAACACCAATCCTCTCCATTTGTAAGGCCAGGAGGCTTGTAGAAAATTACAGGCTGGTATTACTGGGGTGTAATGGGATGGGAAGATAGAGGTCATGGGCATCTCGACAGCTGGGGAAGTGGAAGATCCCAAAGCCTGGCAGTGACCCCAGTACATCCTGTGTTTAGCAGGCTATTTTGCGACTCCACATCAGCTTAGACTAAGAGCAAAAAAATAGAACTTATTTGAATTACTCAATTTACATTCACGGCCACAAAAGTGCTATCAGCTAGCAGAAGTGCAGTGTGCCGAAAACTGTTTAAAGGGCTGGTGATGCTCCTGTTGACACATTAACATAGAAAGCAGATGCATAACACTTTTACTGTGCAGTAAATTGAATTTAATACATAGTCGAAGTGGAGCGGACACGTGACATGCAGTCCTACTACACAGTAAATTACCCAAATCCAGGAGACCATTATCCTCTGAAAATGTGTAGTAATTTTACTACCTGGAAAATTTACTGCGAGGCATATATCCCTTGTCTGCTTCCTCCTCGATTTCATCCCTTTACTCAATGCAAACCACCTCCCCTGCCACCTAGCGGGCAGATACGGTGATAGCTGCCACTGCAGATAGCTGAGGAGAGTTTGTTGTGTCCACTCCTCCTTATGGAGTAAAATTTGGGGTAAATTACTCCATGGTAACAGCAGTGCCAGATTTAGGCTTAAACTATAGTTTAGGGCCTCACAATATGAGGGGCCTCTAAATAAATAAAAAAAGGACATTTTCATTCTAATATGACAAAAATATACATAGGCATATATACACACACACACACATATATATAACTAAATAGTTATTATTCATATTGAGTTCATAAACTTGTGCAGAAATAATAATAATTCCTCTGAAAATTTCATGAAAATCCATTTTTGTGGATTCTTTTTATTTTATGTGGCCTGCTAAGCTGGATGCAGCTTAGGGCCTCAGCATGTCATAATCCAGCACTGTGTAATATTGTTGTGTAGTCACACTCACAGTTATTACAATTCATATGGTCATCTTTCAGTTATCCTTTGGTGAACTGCATTTCCTTCTATAATAAAGAAATAATGCACCTAGATAAGAGAGGATTTCAGTAGCTGTTGTAACAGTTTAAGGTATTACGTATCTCTGCTACCAGGTACGATGGCCTGTTCAGCTCTGCTCCCTGTCACCCTTCCCTAACTACCAAGATCTGTGTGTGCGAGTGGCAGCAGCTGGTTACATGGAGAGCTTGTAGTAAATAAAACCAAACCAGGTCCCAAGCAACTTGGCATGCAAGCTCTTTGGTACAGGGACTGTCTTTTGTTCTGTATACATCTGTATACATACAGCACCTAGCACTGTGAGGTCCTGACCAAAGACCCAGACTCCTACAAGCTACAGTAATGCAAACAATAAATAAATAGCTAAACATTTTGTGTTTTTGCTATATAAGAGACCATGCTCCAGCTAGACTGCACACAGAATATTCAGATGACAAACCCCAAGGGACACAGACTCAGCCCAAACAAGCTCACTTATTTCATTTAAGCAAGCAATCAGGGAACACATCTACACGCACATTAATGCACCGCAATTACAGTGCATTAAGTTACTCCTGTAATGACAAGTACTAACTTAATGTGCCACCATTGGTGCTACTGTGCATTAGCTCAAATGAGCCATTTTTTGTGGCGTTAATGCGCAGTAGATTAAATCTACTGTGCATTAGTGCATTAGCATGGGTTTTGCCTGCCATGCCAACGTGCAGAATTAGTCTACTGCCCTTCTAGTGTCTCATGTAGACATGCCCAGTGAATACTTCCAAGCCTCCAGTCAGCTCAAATTTAAGCCTTACCTTAAAAACTTCTGTTCTGATTATTGCTTAGTTCATTATTTGAGCTGAAACTTTATTTGTAAGCTGATTCATTTCCAGCTACCATTTCCCTGTTTGTAGCAGTCTGTCAGTGCCATATGCTTATTCTTGGCTTTCTTTTGCTACCAGGAGTTTGCCTATCAGCTTTCATTAATGCACCTTGCAAACGAGCACTTTATCTCCACGAAGGCGTATGAAAATGCAACCATGCTATTTTCATCAGAGGAGGTTGCTAGTGGGTAGTGCGTCCAGTGAACAAGGTAAATAACATAGGCCAGATGCTCAGCTGGGTTCAACCAGTCCAGCTCAACTGAAATCTATGTTCTATGCATCTGAACATAGGGCCACTGAGGTCAAAGAAATGACATCCACCTATACCAGTTAAGGCACTGTATTGTTGCTCACTGTATTGAACTAGGCTGCTTAATTAGGTACCAGGAAAATATTCTCCAAAAAAAGGGAGTCCCAGTCAATTTGGCTTCCACTGTAAGTGCTTCTCAACTGTTTTCCACTGTATTGTGTGGAGGAACATTAACATGTGCTCTCCGTGTGCTACGACAACCGTTTAAAGTCTTACCAGGGTTGCATTTGCTGCAGTGCCAGGGTTTGAAGTCTTCTTTATAGCGTAATCTCCATGGCAGCCTGTGTAGCACAAAAATCCTATTCAAATAACCTCAGTGCTTACATTAGAGAAGTCATTTAAAGACTACGTGTGTAAGTTAATGGACCCGACAGCACAATGAAAATTCCACGGGAGCCCAAAAGAAACCTGAACCTGGGTTTCACACCATCTGGAGTGTCTTCACTGGTGGGCTACAGGAATCGGGTGCTCTCAGATTGGCTCAATGAATATTCAGCTTGTTTATACAAATGTGGGAAAGTTCCAACAAGCGAGATTGAGAAAGACCTATTCTGAAAGGCCAATAGCATAGTGGTAAGGGAAGTCACCATGGATGTGGAGATTGAGGTCCAGTTCTCGAGGGACTTGAACTTTGTTCTCAAATATCCTGACCACAAAGTCCATCCTCCATCCACACTCCAGGGCTAAGTGCCAGGACCACCAGGCTACTGGCTATGTTCTCTGTTTCTCCTCTTCTTGTCTTTCATGAATAACTCCCAGTGATCTCACTTTCATCCAAATGAGGAATGGTAAAATCATCATAAAGTTTCATGGGACAGCAAAATGATGTCCCGGCCAGCTCTACTTTTGGCTTGCAGGAAGAAGAGGGTAGCAGCTCAACCTCTATGGGCACATAGGACTGGCACCAGCCTCCTCAGTCACCAAGTCTAGTGCTCCTTTCTCACAGAGGAAGCCACTTTTATATACCATATTTACTCAAATATAAGATGACTCTGACAAGATGACCCCCCAATAATTACATTGTATATATAAGACATTTATAACTTTGACATAAGTTTCTAGGTCTAGAAGCTAGTTATTGGAGGTTTGTCTTGAATTTGTCCCCCTCGCACTGCTACAGCAGGGAAAATAAATCTAGTGGGGAGTCAGGCAGCCCTCACCCCCAGCTTCTTCCCCCTGTAGCTCCTTCCCTACTCCTTACTGTCAGACCCTACTGTCCTTAAGCACATGGAAGTGAGGAACAAATTTGAAAAAAGTACCTTGAAATAAACATCGCTATAACAATTTGCATACAGTAGCCATAGACCTAATTCATTCAGACTTTATGCATTTTCCCTTTTTTTTTTGAAAAATGGGTGAAAGTTTTAGCCTAGGTCCTCCATAAAAACATGCTTTTCAGCAGTACTTTGGCACCTGCTAGTATAAAGTACAAACTATGCTTTTTTTGCTTGTGTTTCAAGGGCCAAATCAGATCTGAATTCTAATGGGCAAAGCCCAATACCAAGTTCCAAGTTTCGAATGAGCAGAGTTCAATCATTCAAGTCCTTGTGGCTCTACCACCAGGCAAGTATCCTCCTTCCCAGACTCATCAGTTGGAGAGTATCTGAACCCTGAGACTATTTAGTTGGTCTAATAAAAAATATCACATTTACCCAAAGAACTTGCTGCCTATATCCCCAAATCTGTAGCAGACCTCCTACATGCAAAGATCAATACAAGGGTAAGCACAGCCCACCCCCTGGCTCCAGCTGCTGCTCAGCAGGACCCAGCCCCAGCACTGCCGGTGGCAGCAACCTCTGCCTCTGTCTGCAGCAGCCAAATCCAGGACTTTTGCTTCAATTTACACCAACCAGTCAGGATGCCAGGACAGCCTGTGAAATCTGGGACTGTCATGGTCAGTCCAGGACATATGGTCACCCTAGATCAAAACTGACTTGGGCTTCCCTTGCACCAGCAAGTAAGGCATGATTTAGATCGTACCCCCAATCCCAAAATCTCACATCCTGCTGTGCATATGTGGCATGGCAAGAGGTGTGATTGTTGGGATTGAGGATTAGACCCCTTCACATTTTAAATTAAACGCCTGTCAGAGCCCTAAAATAAACAAGACAAGCTTTTCTAGTCTCCTTTTCTCTGATAAACTTTCATTACCCTGACCATCTCATTCCTTCTCTGTGCATGTTCCAGTTCAGCCTCCTTGAACACGAATGTCCAGAACTGCACACCATTGCAAGTAAATATCTCCTCATCCAATGACTTAAAGCACTTCCCTACCTCGACCTAACACTGACCAATGTGAAAGATCATCCCTGATGCCCTGGCTCAAGTTTTAGGGGATTTTTCAACTCTGGAAACTGACAATTCCTAAGATTTTCACTGAGTCCTCCAGCTGTCTGACACCCTCATGTAGCCCAAGGAAGTTTTAAAAATCAGCTTCATTGTCCTGGTTTCGGTCACCTCCCTTTCTCTTGTTTTCAGCCATCTGTGTGCTGTCAACAAGCGTGCACATTTCTTATCTAATATTTGCTGCAGACACTAAGACAGATTTGTCACTGTTATCCAGAGCTTTGAACCTGCTTTCCAGCACAGAGCTCTGTGGTTTCGGGTTTAAGACTCTAATGAGAGCTCTCCAGCTGCCAGAAACTAAAGGCAGCTTCTGCAGTGACTGAGTCAGATACCACAAACCTTTTGCAGGGAAAATATACCTCTTCTTCCTAGCTGATCTCCTAATCCTGAGGGAGGGAGGGGAATTCACCAAGGAAGGCAGCTTTGAGCATGGGAGGTCCTAAAGAAACACCAGATGTACGAGTCAAGAGAGAGGAATAAGTCCTGAATGTCACAAGTGTACACCTAGAGTTTTGGCACCTTTTTTTCCTGTGTATCTCTAATCTCAGGTACCACAAAGCACAATCATCTACTGTTTGGTATAAACAGGGTTCAAGCAATTATAAACTAGTGGGAATGCATAATAAACACTGCAAACAGCCTGATCTACGTATTGAAATATCATGAATCCAGCCCCACAAAATCATGAGACAATTAAAAAAAAAACCCTTTATAATTTTTAAGTTATTTTTTCCTTTTAGTTTCCATGCATTAACAATACACAAAGTTCGTGTTTTTAAGTTTTGCTGTACTACTGCAGAACATAATAGATTTTTTTTTTTAATATAATTTGAATCACTCATAGAAAACCTTGATCCTAAGAGTTCAGACTTGAAAACGAAAAAGCATGCCAAATGTTGCAAGACACATGGTAACAGGCTAAGAGTTGGCAACACTGTGCTAACTCCATTGTGTGTATGCACAACTGAGCCTCTTCCTCTTTGAATTTATCTAAAGCAGGGATTGGCAAATTTTCTAAACTGGGGATTGGCAACCTGTGGCCTGCAGTCTGGATCCAGCCCCATTAGGAGATTACATCTTGCCTACAGCAGCTCAGACAACTGGCACCACACTCCAGGCAGGTCAGCAGAGGAGGCACCCCCAGGGTCTTATTGCCTGCCTTTTTCCATCTTTTCCCAATGTGGCATCTGCTGATTACCAATGGATGTAGAGATTTGTGGCCCGTGGCAGAGGCTGGGTCACAAGCAGCAACCCAGAGCTGCAAAAGGCTGACAACCTATGGTTTAGACTGAGATTCAAAAATGCAATTTTAACTCATATTGACACAGGTTCATAGGTTTAAAAAAACCAAAAGCTTCCTCTAGCAAACCACATTGGAACAGGACCCCTGGCTGCTGTTCAGCCAACACCCACTATTTCCACCAACTCCAAGGCCTTCAGGACACTATAAACTGGTCAAATTAAATTCCAGTCTTCTTTGCTTCCAGTTTTAACTTGACCAGTTTAGCACGCATTAAAAATATCATCCTCTGTTAACTAGTATTACACCTTAAATTCTTTTCTAGAAAAGATCTTAACTTTTCCTTAAGGACTACAGCATCTTTTAAAGAGCACTGGTTAAGATATTTTTAAAAATTACTTTAATAGACTGAGCCTCAGTGGCAAACCTACATTTTTGGGGCCCTGAAGCTTGAACTGTTATGGGGGCCCTTCGCAACCAGCAACGAGGTCTGGGTAACCACTGTTATCTTCTTCAATGGGGTTGTTCCACAACAGATCACCACAAATTTTTTAAAAATTTAACCACTACATC
>JAGPOW010001296.1:4363000-4374454 GCA_030014935.1 Caiman crocodilus | reverse complement strand
CAACGAGGTCTGGGTAACCACTGTTATCTTCTTCAATGGGGTTGTTCCACAACAGATCACCACAAATTTTTTAAAAATTTAACCACTACATCTCAGATTCTGATTAAAATTGCTGTACTGGATTATCTCACATGTCAAAGTCACTGGTGTGAGTAATAATTTCCTATGCCTTATAGTTTTCGAGTTATGGGGGGATGAAAATTAGGGAAATGTTATATACGTGCACGATGCATCATAGCCTACATGGTACTTTAATAACCTTTTAATTTTTATTTTAACTATTATTTTGTATTGAATTACACTATATTTAATATTATTATTTTTTAAAAACCCCTTCTCATACAGTAGACCCAAAATTTTTAAGCAATGTGGACTAAAGTCTCTTCTGGGGCCCTTCCGGGATTAGGGGCCCTGAAGCTTAAGCTTCATAGTAGATCTGCCCCTGCTGAGCCTTAACTAAATCGATAGACTGTAGTTATAATGGGCTACTAGAAACTAGTATAGTCAAATATGTAGTATTGCTTTCTGTAGATTTTAACCAGAGTGCTGTTTTGTTTCTGAACCTAACATAATTATGCACAGATTTTTTTTTTTTTAAATATTCCCCATTTCTTCCTTAGAAAAATCTCATGTCTAATGAAGATAATTTCAGATAAAAGGAATTAAAGAAAAATAAATTAAAATGCATTAAGCTCCTGGAATCATCCAATTATTGTGATGTCCATACAACTATTCCAGTCTCAGTTTTACACCCAGAAGAAATAGAAATTCACCAACGTTTGCCATATGCAAATGTCATTATATTTAGAAATTGGCTGCATTAGAAATGTACGTATTTCTTCTTGATCTATCTCAGAATAAAACAAAGATCAAACATGCAGGCTGCCCTGCATAGCATATGCATTCAAATTCAGTATGCTTTTTTAAACACATTTTGCTCTGTATTCCTTTAATGTTAAATTACATTAAAAGCAGCATAAAACAGGTTCTTTTTGCATTGCGAACTGCAAAGGGAGAAACTGTACAAGTTTGTAGGGTTAAACCATCCACAAGTATGGTGGGAGCAGGGCGTTAGAAGGTACCTCTAAACCCTGTCATTGCTAATCTTGTAAATTTTTTACCTGAGTCAAGGAGTCTTTCACCCTCCAAAATCCTTAGGATCATAGGAAAGTAGGGTTGGAAGGGACCTCATAAGATCTTTCCAATCCCCTGCTCAAGGCAGAATCATTCCTGATTAAAACATCCCAGCCAAGCATCTGTCAGGTGTTGTTTTTCAGGTGCTGAATCCTTTAGGTGTTGTCTCCCCTCTCCTTTTCTGAATGATTTGTCCCACTCGGAGGCTGAAGTTGGAGATTGGGGTTAGGACATGGGTGTCAATGAGATGGCCCACTGAGTCATCTCACCCAGCTTGCAGAACTGGTAGAGTCCCAAGAATT
Source organism: Caiman crocodilus (assembly GCA_030014935.1). Classification (NCBI taxonomy): domain Eukaryota; kingdom Metazoa; phylum Chordata; order Crocodylia; family Alligatoridae; genus Caiman; species Caiman crocodilus. The sequence goes on along the minus strand of JAGPOW010001296.1, from coordinate 4,373,018 downwards.
CAGGGCTGGGGCAAGGAGGGCCTGCAGCCGCATTCCCAGAGACAGAGCCTGGATAAACACCCACCCCTAGGGGCAGGGGTGGGTGAATGACACCTGTGTTAACTCCTGCACTGCCAACCCACACCCTGCCACCACCACCTGTGCATCTGGCCCCCAAGGAGACCTTCAATCTAAATTTGGCCTGTGGGAAGAACAAGTTTAACACAGCTGGCTTAGGGGATGAGGAGGTAGAGGACAGCACTTACTGCCTCTGTTAATGCAAAGGGAAACATCTGTTTAACCTGGTTGGTACAAATGGAAGTGTCCCTTCATCCTTCAGTCTACTTTGGCCACTAGCTATATGGCCATATGATGGGTTTTAAGAAGTGATCATTTCTGGTTGTGCTAGATCTCCCAATGTTTGGTGATTTTTCTCTGGGCACATCTGTGCTGTGACAACAGCATAGCCTACCCAGACTATTCCCAAGCTTGTCTATCTGACCTGCACCCACTCAACCTGGAAATGTACTAGTGAGGGCACTCCAGGGTCCAGCAGCTATTCTCAAGGATATCGGAGACCAAGGGCTCAAAATCAGCCACAGGGGGATAACCTTGGAGCAGCTTCATCTACATGTGTTAGGGTTTGGAGTATGCATGAGTAGGTGTGGGCAGAGCATGTTTGGAAACAGCCTGGCCAGGACATGCCATAACTGAAGTATAGACATTATCTTAGAGGCCCAGCTTCTGGAGTCACATGAATGTGAGAAAATCTCTGCCTCCATTTCCAACAAAGATCATTTCTAGCTTTCTTGCTTGCAACTTGAATAAAAGAACAAAACAGAACATCTGAGGATACTGACACCAGGAAACACACAAAAATAATTCAAAGGTTTTTACTTCTGAAAAATCCCCTTGGTTGTTAGTGTGTGGCAATACTCTGGTTCTGTGGACAATCACCAGTGACTTCACAGCAACAGAAATACAGATGGTGAGATTGTGAAAAGCCTGCAGTAACAGCCAAATTGATTACTTTCAGAACACAGAAAGGTCAATGCTGAGCAGTTTTGGAAATCCCAGTGTTGGAGAAGACTAAACAATATTATAGAAGACATCAGGAAGGAATCTGGAGGTTCCTTAGCTTATTCTGGGACAGCAAGCAGAGTTTCCAACTCTCTGTAACTTTACAGATAGTCTGTAAAAGAACAAGCCTAAAAATGTCTGCTTGTAAAAAAAATGAAATAAAAAATGGAGCATCTGTAAAAAACTAAGAAGCCATTCAGCCAAGAAGCTTGATTGAAACTTGTTGGAATAAGACTGAAGGAAGCCTGGATTCTCAGAGCACCTTAATCAGAACCTGAATTCACAAGCAGGTACTAGGTCTTAAAGATGTGTAGATCCCACTAGATTACATGTTCTCTTTGAAGAAACTTTGTCTAGTGCAAGAACTATAAAGTAGAAGATCTGCAAGAGGCAAGGATCACTATGATCAGAGACCTGAGGAAGAATGTCTTGCATCCGAAAGTTTGTCTAACTTTATCCCAACTACATATGTGGTCCAATAAAAGATATCAACTTATGAAATACTTGTTTCTCACAGTATCTGAGTCATCACAGCTACAGCATCGCTCTTACTACAGAAGGTCTGCTAAGAATCCAGAACCACATCTAGACAGCTTACCACTAAAGTAGCTGCCTACATATGGCTTCTTCCCACACTGCCCTCACTCAATCCTGTAGCCCTCTGAGGACTTGAAGGAAGGAAGGAAACTGGAACACCACTGATGAAAAATGCTATCAGAGAAAAGATGCACAAAAATTTTCTAACATTGTTTATTCCTGCCCTAGTAAAAACATATAAAGAGCCTCCCCCTTCTCTGCCTTTCCACTATCTAAATCCCAGATAGTTTATCATTTTGTGAACAGCTCTGCCCAATTTAAAGATCTAGGAATATACTCCTGAAGAAAGAACATCCATAATCAGGGCAATCCTTCCAGATGGCACAATACTCAACTTCCTTCCCATTCAGTTTAGTGTGTTCATGGACCAAAACATTCTAGAGCTGCTGCAATAAATCCAAGTCCCCACATATAATTTGGAAAGTGGTAGTTGCCCAGGAGCACTTACAACCCCTACTGATAGACTGCTAGAACCACCTCCCATGAGGAAGTCTATCGTCCTCCTTAGAACATACCCAATAATCAGCCAGTTTTCAAGAACCCATTTTGGGACTCATAAGATACTACCATATGCTACCCGGTGCCAAAATTCCCCCTTTTGGATCAGAAAACTGGAGAAGTACCAGTTCCAAAAACAGATCCCCATCTTCCCATATCCTGGAACTTTCTGAGTTTCTGAGTTATGGATTTAAGGTAAGTGCTGAGGTAGGAAGGCTGGCTTAGTGATGAAGTGATTAACCTTCAACACAGAAAACCCTGCTGCAAATTCTGATGTGTGAGCAGGCTTTTCATGAATCTTATATTAGAAAACCATGTACCTTCTTGTATGTGTTTGCACATGGACCAAGGACCTTGGGAGCAGGAGAAGAGGGTCAGAGATATGCACTAGAAGGGATGTTGCTGATGCATCCAGAGTGAGAAGAGATATGGTAATATATGAACTGCCCTACTTCCCCTGCAAAAAATGCGTTACCTCAAAGAATGCCCTAGACATTTAGAGTAATACTGCTCCAGGGATTCATATTCATTGCCAGGTCCTAATAGCAAATGGACAGTCAAGGACCCGCCTCTGCTTGGATTTGTCTTTTGGGAACACCATCAAGCTAAGACATGCTTTTGCTTATCTACTGACACTCTTTTAAAAAAGTATAAGTGGACTTGAGAAAAGGAAATATTTAGAACTCAAAATAAATTCTTAAAACATCAGTTTAATAGAAAACATGTCCAAGGAAATAAAGACTTTATACTTAATTGCCAACATTTGTACTGCCAAACTAAAATCTAAATACCAAGAAGATATGCTACACATTACAGGAATATCAAGCCAAATATCAAAACAAATACAATTCACTTCCTTCATTTTTTCCACGAGTCTTAATGTCTTAGTCATAGAAGTCATCAAATTCATCTGCATGTGTGTCTTGGGCCTGCGGACACAAAGCAGCTTCAATTTCTGAGTTGCTGTCATCAGACTCACCCCAGAAAGCTAGAGATAAAAATCAGAATAACTAATTAATCAAAACCTCCAACCACATATACATGCTATTTTTGCATTCTTTAAAGTACTTAAATGCAGTGGGTTAGAATGAGGACAGACAAGAACAGTTTGGAAACTACACAACTTGTAGGGATGAATTTCCAAAACAATATGCTGCCCACAGGTCTTGTTCTCTGTTAACTGGATTGTTGTGCAGAAATACTACGCATTGATTTAGAAGCCCTACTTTATTGTTTCTCAAGGTAGTTTGACAGAACATTTTCACTCAAAGCAATTTATTTAACCATCTGCTGAATTAAGAGATTTATCTGTTATACTCCTTTCCTCTACCTGATTCTGAAGTGAAGTCACAATCGTACTCTGACCTCACAGAGCTGGCACAAAACGACAGTGACATCACAAAAAAATCAACTTTACTAATTTATACAGGAGTGATACAATTTAAATACAATCATTTGGTAATTACCAAGTGTAGCAAGCATTTTACATCAAATAGAGATTCATTTTAAATTCTGAAAAGGAAGTTGTTTATGAATGCTGGGCTGGATATGGGTATTTAATTGAAAAAGAGCATTGGTAGATTTATTTTTCAAAACTATACACAAGAAGGTAAAAAGGATACTAAAAAAGAGCTAGGAAATGACACCAGGGCAAATGCTGGCACTCCTGATACTGAGACTGTTAATCCCAACCTAGAGAACAGCCTGTACCAGCAGATCCCTGCTGCAGAAGGAGCAGCACAGAAATGAGAAGTATGCCAGTTTCATGGTATGCTCTGCTCTTCTCCCAAATCCCATGGAAGTCCCAGCTCCACAGGAGCCCTAATGGGTTCACATCCAGGCTCTACCACCTTCACCCCCATCTCACCACATCCATGCTACCATGTGTGTGCTTCCTGGGCCAGAACTCTACTCTAGACAGCTTCCTGTGGGGTGGGTGTCTGTCGTCAGAAGCCAGCACAACAACCATACCATGAATGTCTATGGTAGCGATGTTCATACTTTTTAAGCTGAGCTCCTCCTTGAGTTACAATTTTGTTTGCACTCCCCCATCTACCCACTTCATCTCAGAGGATCAGCAGAGCCAGGCACAGGGCACCCCTCATTCTAGCAGCCACCGTGGCTCGGCTCTGGCTTGGCAGGATGTGTTCCACCTATCTTGGCTCCAATGTCTCCTGCCTTGGTCCTGCTGCAGCTCTAGGCTGCACAGCCACTGTGCTGGGCTCCTGGAGGTGCAGCAGCCTGCTGGCAGAGCCTGCCTGGGGCTCCCTGCCCTCGCATCCTCCTGTGAAACTGTAGTGATGCTGGCTCCTTGCTAACTTCTTGCTTGCGTCCCCCTGTGCTGTGTCCCCTCCCATAACGTTTCTTCATGCCCCTCAGGGGGATGAACCCTACAATTTGAAATCGTCTGGTCTAGGGGGATTGGAGAAGAAGTGGTGAGAAAAGCAGCTTTCCATACAAATTTACTTACAACTCCAATTCTCCTGAAAATAAAAGCCCTTAGTATTCTTTGTGCTTTTGCCAACATTTAAAAATTAAAACCATTTAACTCTAATATCCACAAATCCAGCAGGCTGCTTCCTCCATCTTCTACTCCAGAATCCATGGGTTTGAACAGTCCCCTCTTGTGCAGCAGGTGCTAAATGAAGGCAAATCACAAGCCCCTTGCTCTCCAGACCAAATACATATGGAGAAACTCCACACATTAAAAGTTGTGCCCTTTCTGCTCCCTTGTATGGGAGTCACCAGGTAGCAGTGACAAAGAACTTCAGAGCATATTGAAACAAGAATCATCAATAATGTCCCTAAAATATCACATTCTCCTACTTTCAAAATACATGCGCTACTGTTTGGGACTACACAGACACTAAGCGTGGACTCAAGACAAAACTCAGGGTCCCCAACACTGCTTTTTACTTGTATTAGTAACTCCACTAGCATCAATTATTTGCATGTACAGGAAACCCTCACTATATTCGCACGTTTGGCATTTGCAGTTTCAAATATTCACGAATGCTGAACTTGCATTTTAAGTGCACTTTATACACTTACAGGAGTTCCTCTGGAGCTCTGTACTTGGTGCCGCCAGGCTCCTGCCATCGCCACCAGAGCCATGTCTTAATCGCGAATTTCGTCATTCGCAGGCGGTACGAGAATGTATCCCCTGCAAATGGCGAAGGTCACTTGTATTTTGTAGGCGCAGAAGCAGAAGTGTGTAGTAGCAGCTGTAGGAACATGTGGCTGGGTGCACTCCTGTACAGGTAAGATTGGGCATTGAGTTCTAAATTCTCCTCCTATATCAGTTTTACACCAGCATAACTCCATTAGCATCTCTTAGGTGGGAGGGATGTTACCCCTGATGTGGAACAGTGGAACTGCTCTACTGGATTTGACCTGTAGTATCCTGTCTGAGAGCAGTCAGTAGCACAGACTTCAGAGAAAGAGACAAGTTAGCAGGTGTGGGGTGATCTGCTTCCACATTCTGTCTTCACCCACACTCTAGCCATTGGTAACAGGCCTGGGCCCTGACGTGTAACATTTATATGTCACATTAACTCCAATAATTCTGGGGGTTCTTGTTATCCATGTAAACACCCAGTTTCTTTTTGGATCTCATCAAGGGTTTAGGCTAAGTGTGACCCTGTGGCAATGAGATGCATAGTTTATATATGATGTTGTATAAAAACAATTTCCTTCTATTGTTTTTTAATTTGCCACAGTCGACGTATCACCTTGTTTGTGTGTAAGAAAACATTTCCAGGTATACCATCTCCATATCACTTGGATTTCTACCAGGTCCCTTCCTATTGAAGATAGAACCTTATTACTTTGGCTGCCATATACAGAGTTAGTTAACATTTAGAGGAGCATCTATTCTAAAAGGCATAATATGCATTTCTCACCTTTAGATTTTATAGCAGGTATCACTCTCCTTTTGCTTTCAGCCCTGTAAAATGAAGCAACATTTAAACAGTCAGAAGAGATATTACAGAATTACATGTTTAGAAGCCAATGCTTCTTTTTCATTAAGGACAACAAAGTACATCAGTCCTAGAACTGCACGTTTATTTTTGATAATGCTTGTGTAGTTTTTCTTTACCAATTTTAGTTCCAACATGAGCTAAAGTACAGCAAGGATATTCAGGGCTAGTTCCTCAATTGGTGTAAATTCAAATAGCTTCTGTGAAATCAATGGTGACTGATGCCAGCTGGGGCTCTAGCCCTGAAAGTCCTTGATGCACATAAAATTCTTCCACTATTTAGAACATATGATGATAAAGAAAACCCCCAAACACTCTCCCACTAAACCTCCTTATTTCACTCCTTGCCAAAATACTCTCAAAACTTATCTATTGGGTTCCCATAGCATCACCCATGTCCCTATGTAAATGTGCAGCCTCTCAGCCGCCTTTGATCTACCTTGATGCATATGCAGTTGCAATTCTGTTCTGTTAAATGACAGCTCTTGTGTCTAGAGCATCACAGACCCTTTTGAATCTCTCAAACAAGCTGGAATCATTTTGATCTTTTGTGTGTAGCGTGTGTATTGTGTCGGTGCTGTGAAATAATTACACAGGGGGCAATGATGTAGGAGAATTAACTCTTATATTAACAATCCTGTGAGAAGCACTAAAAAAATAAAGCTTCAGCTGTTTCTTAACAAGGAAGATCAAATAGGAGATATGTGATGTGGCTGTTCCAACTGGTAAAATATAAACAAATGTCAACTTGCCATTTGATTCCCTTGTGGCAGATGAAATAGAACTTATTCTTATCACTTGGGTCATGATTTCATAAACTTGTAATATTTCATTTACAAATTAGAGATCCATCCATACATGCATATATATGCATACATACACACACACAAACATATTAGAGCAGAGGTTCTACAAATATTCTAGTTACTGACTTGCATGGATCTGTCCATGAGAGAGAATCCAACTGTTGAAATATGTCTAGAAAATACCTGACTACTCCAGTGAAGAAAATTCACTATTTTACACTTTCTATCAAGTATTTCCTAACAGCTAAATCATGAACACCAGAAAAAATAAATTTAACAAAAGAAGAAAGTGTGCTTTTTCATTACTGATGGGACTACAACATTTTATATTTTAAGTAACAGAAATATATTGTATAATAGCTCATTTATCAATTTCAGCTGCATACTAGCAAAATTCCTAGAAGTCTGTTGATATTTTTAAAAAAAATATTTAGCTATCAGACTATTTTTATACCTTGTTTAATGCAAATTATATTTTTTTCAATATTGGAGCATTAATACCATCTTTTATAACCATTCCAACTGAATCCAACACTGAAACATTCATTCATGAATTTAAAGCTATTTTACTATATCAGATTACACCACGTTCAGATGTAAAGATGAGGCTAGTTACAAATTCAGCTTTGTTTTTCCAAGTCTCCAGTTCAACAGGGCCCTTATGTATGGGGGAGATGCCCATCCTTATTTAGCAATGCCTAACTTTATGCACATGTTGAAGTCCTTTTATTTTAATGCATCTTCAGCACATTTTAAGTGTTCTGCTGAATAGTGTCTATGGGCTCTGTCTGGCAAGATGCTAGAAGTAGATACCCTTAAGTACCACTTTCTGACAAAGCTGAGGTTGGTTAGGAATTCACCTCTGCTTTCCAAGTCTTCAGTTCAACAATGCACTCATGGATTGGGGGGAATGCCCATCCCCATTCAGCAATGCTTACGTTATGTGCATGTTGACACCCTTTTAATGTGTCTTCAGCATATGTTTAAGTGTTCTGTTTAGTACCATCTATGGTCTGTCCTGCAAAATGCTAGATACTTTTAATTCCTGCTTAATTTCACAGGATTTCATAGTCTGCAGCATATCTCAGCAGGTGCACAACTCCGTACAGATCCAGGACATAAATATATATTTCAGATGATGCAACTCTGACTGCACCATCAGGTTTATTTTTTCTTGATGTAGTGTTGGTAGGTAGCCACTTGTTGTTGAGGAACATGTTGAGAAGTGACTTCACAGACAAATTGTGAAGGAACCATTTATCTTCAAGTAATTTAGTATAAAGCAAAATCAGCAGCTGATTTGCCTGTTTACTCTCGGGGCAAGTTGAAGAAGCAGACTATGAGTAAGTGAGGAAGTGTTTTGTTTATTGGTTTGATTTTTTAATTCAGCCTGGGGTTCAGTTCCTTCTGAAAAATTTGTGTCTAGCTTTTTCATTTGTTTCAGTCCTAAATAAATTAAGGCAGAGTTGATACGCTGGGCCAAGATCCTTGTCTTTACCTAAGGAATGCAGAGTGCATCTCAAGACCGTGGGATGTTCCTCCTCAATCCTGGCCCAGCAGTCCTCTTGCTGGTTAATCTGGTCTTCTTTCATAACCAAAAGGACCTCAAATGCAGAACATACTGGCTTCCAAAAGTCTCAAGTCCCAGATAAGGCAGCCAGGGATCATCAGAGCTATATGGAGGCCCTGGACGCAGAGTCTTTCTGCCAACCATGACTGCCTTGTCTAGCAGAAGGGTAATTCTTACTCTATTTCAAAGTTGGCTCTATGCCAAAGGTGGCCAACATCTGGCCCATGGGCCAGATGCAGCCTGTGGAGCTATGGCATCTGGCCCACAGGGCTGCCCATGGGTCAGGAAATCTGGTGGTGGGGGAACAATGGCAATACTGCCACCCTTCCCTGTTTCCAAATCCCCTCCACCACCTCTCTGGGGCTGGGTTGGAGCCAGGCCACACCTCCTCTTGCCCCTCTCCCCCCTGCCATGGGTCTGAGTAGGCCCAGGTGTGTAGGCCCAGGTGTGTAGGCCCAGGCCACACACCTTCCTTTCTGCAATGCAGCTAGATGGGACCCCACCATACCCACCCTGGGCCCTGGATCAGGATCACTGGCCAAATGCATCCCACAGACAGACCAGGCACTGTCCATCCAGCCAACTGTGCAAAATATTTAGGCACTGCTGGACTAGATGATGCAGATCATTGGACACCACTACTGAAAAGGGCTTCAGAAAAAGGCTTAGTAGAATTCAGTAAGACTCTGAAGAATTCTAATATTATATTAAGCCATAGTCTGTCTGTCTGTAACACTTTATTTGCACTCTGATTGGCTGACAGAAACAACCAATGAGAGTGTGACTACAGTGTATGGCCAGGAGGTGGTGGTGCAGAGGGGTGCTGCCACGGTGGGGACACAGGGGATGGAATGAGGGGGGGGAGAAATGAGACCAGCACAGCTGGCCTCTCCCCCGCTGCCCTGCTCCCTGGAGGTGGTGGCAACGGAGCAGATGGAATGGGGTGGAGGCTAGTGGAGCTTGTTCCCCAACTCTTGCTCCTTGGAGGTGGTGGCAGTGGCACAACGGGGAGTGGGGTCAGGACGCTGTGAGGGGAGGAGAGCCCCCCCCGCACCGATCCCTCAAGACATGGGGTAGGGGGGAAGCAGTGGGCCTGGGCCGACACAGCGGCAGCAGGGGGGCGGGAATGAGCAGGCTGCTGTGGTGGTGGTTGGTGGGGAGCAGCAGACCCGGACTGATGTAGGAGGTGTGGGGGGGATGGGAGGAGTGGGCCTGACTCCAAAACGGCGGCAGGGAGGATGGGGGCAGGGGCAGGGCCAGGCCCGGCCCAGACCCAAAATGGAGGGCCGGGGGGAGTGATCCAGCCCGGCCCTGAAACAGCAATGGGGAAGGTGGGGGTGGCGGTCCTGGTGCTGGTCCCACAATGCCGGTGAGGAGGGTGGGGGGGGGGCATGCCAGGCTCAGCCCAGAAACAGCAGTGGGGAGGTTGGAGGGGGCAGGCCTGGCCCTGAAACAATGACAGGGTGGTCGGGGGGGGAGGCCTGGCCCTAAAACAGCAGTGGGGAGGG
>JAGPOW010001296.1:4350446-4362900 GCA_030014935.1 Caiman crocodilus | reverse complement strand
CGGGGGGGGGGGAGGCCTGGCCCTAAAACGGCAGTGGGGAGGGTGGCGAGGGCAGGCTTAGCCCTGCAGCACAATGGGGGAAAGGGGAAGCAGGCCAGGCCCGGAAGGTTGGGGGGGGGGGAGGACTGCCCCTGGCAGGCCCCTGGTCCCATCTGCACCCCCTGCCTGTCATTCTTGATGGGCAATTGGCCAATGTTGTATGAAAACATGAATGTATGAAGAAAGACCAGCACATCATTAAAATATGGAAATGACAGATGAGGAGAAAAAAAAAAAAGAGAGAAAGAGATCACTGGTATTACCTCTGAATTCAACTCTGAAAATGCTATAAGATGTCCAATTCATTTTCATGCAAGCTATTTTCTAAATGACACCTGAAGTTAAAATGTTAGTCATTGCCAATAAAAGACAGAAAACTCAGTGAATTCCAGAAAGTTTAAGCTCGGAACAATAGTACAACAATGGCAATCATCTTATGGCAGAGTGAGCATACCAAAACCATACAAAGCCTCTACAGAAGAATTTTAAGAAATTGCTTGAAGCAATCTTCTTAATAAAATTCTCTACAGCCCTGTACAAGTGTCTACTTCCTCCAGATATGTATAAAATAAATCCTGGTTCTATTTTTTTTTAAAGTACAGGTTAACTTCAAATAATCATTCCATTTTTTATTTTCTTCAGCTCAAGTCTCCCATTTTGGAAGGTTTGCTTTTATAAAATGATACCCATCTAGAAGGTTCTCATATAAAGTAAGTAAAAAGCCTCCCAGAAACTAATTCCTCTTTTTTTCCAGAAAGGATATTTCTATAGAGCTGGTCTTGACTCTGTTTGGTAAATACTGAGGGAATTAATCAAAATAAAGAGTTTCAATAAGAATGAAAACTGGAAAACTTGCTTCTTTCCTGAATATCACTTTGGTAAAGAACTTGTTGAACCTCCATACTCTGTGTCAAGTGAAAACAAACAAAAAAAAGATGTTCCATCAGAAAAATAAATGAAAAGGACCTAGATCCAGAAACACTGATACTCCACAAAAATATGCCTAGAAGCATATTGGTTAATCTTGTAAAAAGAGCTTGAAGCCTGTGCACATCTATCTTGAAGAAGCATTGTTGAGACACAATACCATGTGGTAAACAAGCAGGATTGTTTCTTTTTCACAAGGCCTTTCTTAGTAACCCTCAGACTGAGAGATAGCAGGTAAGGAATTTGTTCCCAACAATGAGCTGAGAAGGAGAAGTTGTGGTCCTTCTCTAAAAGTAATCATTTTTCACAAATGTCAAAAAGCTTACTGATAAAAATGTATGCCCAACTACTTAATGCCAACCTTTCTACTGTGACAAAATCTCTTCTGTTCATCTTTCTATCCATCTGCATGATCATTTATTTCTCTGCAAATAATAATAAAAACCTGCTCACACTCAGGCTATTCTTTTTCTATGAACAAAGAGCAAGTTCAAGGTAAGTATAAATGAATGAAAATATTTTTTCTGTATTTTTTTTTAACCAGCGAGCAACACTTGATCTACTGTTTTTGAAGGAAAATCAGACAAATGCACTGAAAGAAAAATAGATGGGAATATAATTCTTGGCATATGCTAAGAGATTTGCTCCTATTAACTATGTCCATTTGAAATTTACATAAGAAGACTACACTAAAACAAAGGACTCCAAGAACATGTTATAACACGATTTAAGACAAGAAGGGTACACTCATTTAAGACCAGCCTCTGTCTCCAGTTACCAGGCTGGCAGCAGACAGTTACATTAAAAAGAGAGAGCATTTGCTCTCACATTCTATGCCTGTAGCAACTTAATAACTAATGTATAGAGGATAAAATTCATCTAGGTGACAAGGGTCCATAAAAGTTCTACCATGCCACCTAAACCCCATGAAGAAACTAGGCAGAGGGAACATGTGATGTGGTTGCAGAGAAGGTCTCCATGGTCGCCCTCTGTACTGCAAAGAGAATCTCAGAGGCAGACTGAAAGAGACTGATATAGGAACCACGAGCTACCAAATTTATGTAAGTTTGTATCTTGGGGTCTCAAAACCTCTAAGCAAGGGACAAGAAGGGCAGTGACTAGACAGGAAAAGTGGATGCTAGAGGCCTGTGAGTTTTGGGTATGTGGGATTTTCATTCTTCCTGGCTCTGCTTAGTTCCAATTTTAGTATATGTGCTGTTGAAGCAAGTCATTTATTCAGTTTTTATGCCAGGAGTGATGAATTTCACCAAATGTATCTTGCGCTGTTGACTAACAACAAAACATAACATTTAGCATGAGAAAACGTTTCAGTAACTTTACAGAACTAGTATATACAGTGTCTTTATAGAAGTATTAAGAATTATCTAACAATGGTCCTGACTGGTTGGTGTAAGTGATAACAACAAACTATTAAGATTAAGAAAATATGTCTTATAATAAATTTTGCAATTGTCCTGTTTAGTCTACAATGTTAAGAAATAGCCCTGAAATCTATTTTTAATGTGTACTTGTACAAAGTGCTTTGAAGACTAAAACTACACATTTATGATCAAACAAAACAAGAGAAGAATTCATTTAGGCAATAATTTACTTAAGTTTGCCTCTCTTCATAGATTACTAGAAGTGTAATAAATCATTGAAAATAAACTCAAATAGTTTCACTTTCACTGCTTTGAATCATTATTCAAGTTACTGAAAATCTTTCTAGAAAATGAATATACTGAATAGTCAAACTTCTGGTATTAAAACTTTGGGGAACTTTTTTCCCTTACAAATTAATGATAGATTTACAAGAAATAAGCAAGACTGAAATTAAGTGTGATTAAAAACATAAACTATTAATAGGAAGTGGCAAGACTAAATTTTGAGAGCTGTTTTAGTTCAGCAAAGTTTGAGTGCCCCCTCATGGTCAATTTGATTACCTGCAACACAGTGTACTACTGTGGCATTTAAAGGTGTTACAGACAGATCACTATTAAATATTTCCCTTGAAAATAACTGAGATGAACTATAATAGGCAATTTTCTTCTCTTAAAATAAACCAAAAAATAATAAGAGAATTTTGCTTGAGAACCAGGACACAAGGAACATAATGGATTTATCCCAGAATACAATTTCTTCAAAATTGAAAAATACTTTATTCAGTTTTTATATGTTGACAATCTAATGGTCTTATTTGAGTCTCTCTATTTATAATGTATCTTTAGTCTTCAGCATATGAGACAAATGAGACAAAGCAAACAGGCCTAAAAAAATAAATTGCTTGCATCAAAATACAGAATTATCTAGAATGCTACTGACCTCCACTGGCTGATTCTGTTGCTACAGGACTACAAAATGCCACACACATCGTATTCTGCACACTCTTTCAGAGAGATTCAGTCCTGACTTATGATACCTTTCCCCCAAGTAATTATATTACTTCAACACATTCTTTTCTTTTGCACAACATTGTACTCTTCAAGCTAAAGTTGCAATCACAGATAGTTTAAGCATATTCTTGGTGCACTAAATGAATCCAGAAAAAGTAGTTTTATACCTAAGGTAAAATAGGACAATATTTGTTGGAGAAGAGGAAGCTCTGGCATGCACCTCTGAACAAAAGGGAACAAGTGGTCTTTACTCAGAGAGCAGCTTCCTATTAAGACTCACTCCTTCGTACATTATGCCTTTCATCCCCACTCAACCACAAAATGATTTTGCTGTAGGAAATACAATAGTAGAAAAAGATTTACATTGAAAGAATCTTTAATAATAAACTGTTGCAGATCTGCCTACTTCCCCATGATTTATAATACAATAAACATCGGATTCTATTAAGTCTCATGCACTGAAGACACTGCACTGAAAAACTGAATATGAAAGAACTCAATTCTTCCCATCTCCAGTACCATAATAGTGAAATGAGCATGTATAAATGTGCTAAGAGTATCTCTTTGCATCTTTTATAGCTTGTGTGTATTAATCTGTAAAGCTTATTAAGAAAGTCATTGCTATGCAAAGCAGCACCCAATCTCTTTCTCTTGGTTTTCAACAGAGTGCAGTGTTTAGCCAATAGGACTGGTCCTCTGCCCCTCATTCTGCATTCATAACATGCAACATTTGCACAATGTATCTCTCAAAGGCTGCTGAATAGAAAGCCTTAATACTCATGTAAACAACTGCAAACCAATTACTTAATGAATCAGGCCCACACATAATGAGGTGCCAGACAAAGAGCTATAAATGCATTTTTGCGCCCAAGCCTCTGCTTTAAAGTAAAATCCCTCAGCTGTAGTTTGGGCTTAACTGGCACATCATAATTATTGTCTCTAGGACATCAGAGGAAGCCATTTTTTTTTTATTTAGGTCCAGCAGGGTCTTTTTCGAGGTCACTCATCAGCTCAGTGACAAAATAGAGCAAAGAAGAATTTTTAAAAAGTACCACAGCAGTACTACACCGTTATGTTTATTCTCAAGTACTGTGTTTTGAGACCACTTGTAAAAGCAATAAAGCACAAGAAGTGACTGCAATAAGTGGAATCCTTAAATGTAAGCCTCTAAGAAATTTCGCTGCATCCCGGCCACAAATAACCAACCACCTGAGCTCTCTATTTCCCATTCTTTCATGCTACTTTTGCTACTTCGTGTTTCCAAATATCTTTGTAAGACTGATGTCAAGTGTCCAGCGGCAAGTGTTACTAATAGACTCTCTGTTTAAAAGGGCATATTATTTCTAATGTATTTAGGAAACTGACTTTATGGTGTTGCTTAAACAAAAATAAGCCTTTAAAAATGGCTTAATCTACCATAGTATGAAGCGTGCTTGCTTCTGAGAGCCCAAAGGCATGAAATTATTAGGTACAACAAATGGTTTCCAAAATTTACCGGGTGTGCTTGTGAATTGAAAAAGGTAAAATTAAAACTAAGCCATTTGTAACATTTGACTAGCATTTAGAGTAGTGCTGAAAGCTGCCAACACACATTTTAAGCAAGCAGTATAACATGCTAAACAGTAAAACAAACACACAAAATATTTTGGCATAGTCCATTATAATATATTCAAATACTCTTATCAGATTTTAGAATTAAGTTACTAAGTTGAAAATTAAGGGCCTGATCCTTCCCCCACTGAAGTCAATGAGAGCAAAATCTGGCAAAACATATATATTTGTAAGAATGCCTCTGCATTTCATCATATTAGAATTTATTTTCATATGGAATCCTTCTCCCAGCAAGAAATTAAGCTACAAAAAATGGAAATTGAAGTCATAAAAAAATCTATAGTTTTATATTAGATAAAAATATAATTTAACGTTATAAACATGTAATTTATTACCTAATTCACATTAAATTTATTAGACAAGAGTTAGAGAAACTACTGTGGCTTTTAAAATAAAATATAAACCAGTGCAAAATATAACATTAACATTTCTGGCACAATTGGTTTAATTTCCAACACCACAATTAACACTTTACCAATAAACATCATCAGGAATGTTAAAAAGTAAAAGAGAGGAAAAAAAGAAGAACAAGCATGCTATAAATGTAGATAGGGTCAAATAATTATCTAAATACTTAGAAGTATTTTATCAATGTCATAAATGGCAGTTTTCAGGAAGGGAACCAGATAACAGCAGAACCTACTTACTATAATGTTTTAATAAGCATCCAGATAACAATCTAAACCCAAGCTAAAATTTCATAAGATGATTATACTACTGTATATTGTATTTTCTACTCCTCCTTGACCACTAATTTTATTGCCACTGTTTGATTAGTATTGCATACTGATGACAAATACAAGTAACATCTAACACAACACTGTTCTAAAGGATAGAAAAAAGTGCTGCAGTTTAACAAATGTAAAAAGATAAATTGCACCCTTTAGGAAAATGCAAGGCCATTAATTAAATGTACTCAGTTTGAACGTAAAACAAGACAAAAGTAGCAAATACTTTAGTGGCAAATACTTTAAAGAAAAATACAAAAATACGTATTGAGCTACAACTAGTTTACATTTCAGATACATCAACATGAAGAAACACACCACTTTATTTCTTCAAGACTTTATTTTTTATGCCTGTCCTTTTCCTGACAACTTCTATTGTCTGGTCTCTAAGTAGCCCTACTGAGAGCAGCTGTACACGCTAATTTGTGGTTCACTGAGATGTCAATTGAGTCTTAAAATGAGAAAACAACAGCTGCAAAACAATACCTGGCTTGGGTGCAAATATTTTCTAAGGTGTACTAAAGTTTAAGTTGTTATATTACATAAACACAAACAAGAACCTTAACCCTTGTTTAAGTCACATAAAATAACATATTCAAAGAGTTTTGTTCATTTGGTGGCATTCTTCTATTAAGGCCAAAAAGAAATGCTTTAATGACTTTACCTTGATAAAGGACTTCTTCCATCACTAGATGAAAAACTAGCTTCTGAACTGATTTTGTTGCTTCTCTCCGTCTTCTCTCTGTTTCCAATATTCAAACCTAGAAGCATAAATGCCAAATGTAAACAGAGCAAACATCTAACACGCAGCCATGCAGTAAGTTCTCACTTACAAAAATCAACATTGCTTGAGTAAAGAAAGAAGAAAACAAGAAAGATGTTTTTTATTCTGAAACCTGAATAAAAATTCTGAAGTACAATGTAAAAATCAGGGTTTACAATGAGATTTTATTGTTTCCTGACAATATAAATCACAAGAAAAGAATATCAAGATACAATTTTTGAGGGAATATTTTTAAATGTACAAAAATGGACACCAACTTGGGAAACAGATGCTCCCCCACAACAATATTATTTATTTATTTATTTTTTGAACTAGCAAATTTACTCCCCCTTTCCCTGGCAGGGTTATTCTCACAGGCTACCAATGATGTTAATCAGGACTCTGATGATCACGTACTTTATTTGTGAAACAAATTAAAAAAAACCCCAAACTCTAACCTAAAAACTACCACCTATAATGATAAGGAATTATCTTTAAAACCTACATGTGCCAATCCAGCTTGAGCCAAAAGGGGTTCTAAATCAGTCCTAACAAGTGTCAACATGGAGAAAAAGTACTTGACTTGTATACTTCAGTTCTTTTCCATTTGGTTGAGTTTTATATTTATTTATTTAAAATACTCGTGGCTTGGTAGGAGCAAGAACACAGTAAAATACCCAAATCTCCTTAAGGCAAACAAAATGAACCTGCAGAACAATGGCACAGGAGTAGAACATTTAATGTTTACTTTTCTTTGTATAGCTTTTCTTTATTTTACAAACCTGGGAGTCTGGAGATTCTGTTCAACTGTTCAACTTAAGCAAAATCTTAGTCTTATATCTATTTCTTCAATTGTTTCCTTGTGCCTTTTCTGAAATTCTTGCTCATGTTGTTTACTGGGTAGTGATATTGTCTACTAGATATTTTAAATCGTCTCATTTTTCAGAAAGCTACAATTCTTGGCTGTTTTACATTAGTCCTGCTTAACATTGTTGCCTTTCACATACAGCTAAATTTCAGGCTCTAAAACTATTTTGTGTATGATAAACATCTAAAAATCTATTAATGTACTTTTTATCATCTGTTTGCTTTCTTCTGTATGCATCTTACTTTACCTCTGAGCTGTAAGATGCATACATTGTATACTTATTCATTTCCAACATAATACATTTTCTGGATTACTTCCAAATTGGATAGCATGATTCTCAACTATGTGAGAATTAGACCTTAAAACCAGGTGTGTATGAGATTCAACTGAAAATATTTTAAAAAATTAAACTCTTACCAACTTCATATTTTCCTTAAAATAATAACATATCATTTCTAAACCACAGACAGCTTTCCACCCTATAACCTGCATATATTTTACAATGAGACAGTTTCTGTAACCTGAATTATACACACTAATCTGTAGATTTCATACACACAAACTGTGATCAGAACATGTCAGACATTTCCAAAGAAGAGGCCAAAAGAAAAAAAAAATCTCACAGGAAAGATGAGAGGAGCTAAAAGTATAGGAGTTCTAGTGGCAGCAGTATGCCACTTAATAGAGAAAAGTCTGACCATTTTCAAAAGAGATGGTGACACAAAAAGAAACTTTGCTGTGAGGGAAACTGCAAGGGACACATGCAGAGAGGCACATGTACCCATGGGAGATCAAAGGAGGAGCTCCTGGATACAAGAGCAAAAGCAGCTCTGAGCTGCAGACAGCAGCACCCGCACACATCAATAAGCCAGGGACTTTTATTTATTTTAAAAAAATATATATGTGAGTTTAGCATTTTATTTGTATATTTCTTTCAGCAGCAAAATACTTCAATAATTCTAGCCCAACTTGGATGCTTTTAAGTCTTATTGGAATTGCTTTTCTACGGGACATATGAAAAAAACAGACTGAAGATTCAGCTTTGTCTCAATTTAAGATGCACACTTTTTAATGGTTTTTAAGATCCAGCTTTCAAAGAATTTTGCACATGCACCTAACAGCTCAAACACGTTTCTTCTGTGGGCACAGGCTGATATGCCTTTTCAACAGGTGTCCAGTAGAGAGGTATGTTTCCAAGCTGTGTCAAACTAAACAAAATGCTGCTAGATAACAGATAATGCCAATATTCAAAAAAGCGACTGGGTGTGCTGCTAGTTAGCTGAATCTGAGCACTGATTTTCAGATTTCTGTGAGCTCATATAGTTAGGCAGGGCTAAAAAATGTGATAGAAATATGCACAGCCAGGGAAGGTAGGTTTTGGGAAGAGATTTCTGTCTAGAACTGACCATGCCCTCATGTAAGGTAACTGCAGTTCTGAACACCATTTTTCCAGCAAATTATAATAAAACGAGATCCTGGCATCTCATTTCCTAAGGTTAATGATGAGGGAAATGAATGCCTGCTTTAACTATGTACTGGACAGGCACTGGGTGAATACTACAGAGTAGAACATGAAGGAGATAGAAGGTAATTGGGCCTGAATTCTTATGATCCCCCAAGAGGACCACTTATTATTGTATTGATTAGCATTCTCCTATTACCAACACAAGACAGAATAAACATATTTATTTTCTGGCCATTCTTATAAGATTTAAGTGCTGGAAGACCGCAGTTCTATACCTACATTATTCTTTACTTCAGATAAACCATGCTTATGGGGGCCTTGTGCTTAATGCCGTGCAGGCCTGCCTAAACTAATTTGGATTAGAACCTAGAAAACCCCTCCACAAAGATGACTACAAGGTTGGCTCAAAATAACTTTCTAAATGCTTTCCAAGTGTGTGTGAGTTTGAGGACAGGCACATACGCATGAGTGAGTGATAGTTAAGGTGTCCTTTACTCATACTCCTCCTCCTCCCTCTCCTCTATCCACAACTGAAAGACAAGTCTAGCCCTTGATTGCCTCCGGTCTCTATTGCTGAATCTTCCTTTGCTCCAGTATCAACACATTCACTCTCAGCACCCTCAGAAAAGACTATTCACCCACTCTGTGCCTCCCATCACTTTCCCTACCACATCAAACACAAACATAGGCTACTTGTCCTTCACTTTTAAGGTCCTTCATAACTTAGCTTTGCCCTACCTTTCAATTCTGATACAATACTGTGCCATCAATCCCCACTTCTGCCCTAGCAATACCAGCCTTCATCACCAATTAGCCCAATCATATTCCTCAAGCATCTTTGCACTTCCTTCCACACTGCCCCTTATAAATGGGAGATCCCTTTAAGAAACCATAAATCCACTGACTTATCCTCTTTCAAAGCCCCCCCGGCATAAAAACTCATCTCTGCTGTGATGCCTATAAAACACTGGACAGTGGCTAAACAGTTGGTATGCTGTGACTGCTATGGTTATACTAAACATGATCATTTTGTTCTTACCTTGTCTTCCCCTACTTGTTTGTTAAATTCACCTGCCTCTATTAATATGCCACTATTGTAGGCTACTGGGGAAAACAAAATATTTATGTTTTTATTGTAAGCACACAGGTCCTCATACAAAGGAGTCTTCATCCCTAGCTTACTGATTTTATCAAAATGTAAATAAATACTATGTTTATGCACTGTTTCATTGCTGACAAAACATTAGCCAGCAGTGCAACAGAGGGGACAAAAAATGAGAAATTTAGGAAATGTGGGATCTCTTTGGAAAGCAAATTTCTAAGAACAGCCTGAAAAGGACCTATTTTTTGTATTCCTTAAACAACTCTCAACACTGTACCTTGGAAAATATTCAAAGCTTGGCAACCACAATTCCTCAGTAAAACAGGTCATCATATCTAAGGCTACATCAGAGCTATTGCTAAGAACATAAAGGCTGTTATATTTTCTAGCACAGTCACTGCCATAACAGGTATCTAATTTAAGCTGTAAAACAGCTTGGGAACTGTAAAGCAAGCTTTGAGAAAGTATAAAACACACTAATGAAAGGCAAATTCTGTACTGTTTGCTAATGCTAAAACTTCCATTCTAGTATACTTCTGTTTTCACGCTCCAAAATCCCTCAATTAAATTATAACATTATTATATGCAAAAGTTATTCTGGTGCAATCCTAGATAGAACAGCATCCAAATGTCAAGAACGGCAAAATCTAGAAATGAAAATCCAACAGCTCTTTTTTTTCTGCACATACTCATGACAATGCTGTCCTTAGTCAGGTAATTGGGGTGCTCTCTCTCAAACAGCATCATATTTTTTCAGCCTTCAATGTATGTTCCTAAGATAACAAGCAATTACTGACTGGGGTATTATTAAGCACATACACAAAAGGGGGCAGAGTTAAGGCTGTATATTCATTTTACTCTTCCTGCCTTTGCATTGCTTAACTGTGCTGCTTTAATGCTGTATTAGCTTAGGGCCCAAATCATCCCTTCATAAAAGAAAAAACCTTGGAAGGAGAAAAGTGGGGGGAGTTGGCAGAAATTTCTGCAAAAACTTCTACATGGAATCCTTCAACAAGGGCAGGGCAGGGCAGGGATGGAGGTCATCTCCAATAGAGGACCCAAGGATCACAGATGCCCAGGACTCCTGTACGGTACAGGTTCATGTATGGCAAGATCTCTCTGCCTTGTCCCTGGAACTGGGTTCCTTGTGCCCCTTCCCTTTATTCATGACCGCACCAACAGATCTACATTTATCAGCACCTCCTCAACTGGTGGCTGCCCTGGCATCCTCCTTTAAAGTGGGAAAGGCTGTGAAGCTTAGAAACTTTTTTAGTAGCACACTCTTATCTTAGTGGGAGAACAGAGGACAAGCCCTTCAAGCTTTACGCTACCGATTGCTTGCCCTCTCCCCATTGGCAGATCCTGTACTCACACTGCCCAGGAAAGGGAATGTTGTTATGGAAGTGGCTAACATAATCCTTTCCTTTCCTCCACATGGGGGAGTGGAAAACTGCAGTGGGAGATCTCCATTGCACATCAAAAGGACACATTTAGAAAGGGAGTGGAAACAAGAAATACATTCACTGTTCCCTTCAACTTGCTCCTATTTTTCTCCTTTGTTCCTTTTTCAGTTTGTTTCTCCTTATGTCTGGTTGGCTCTTTTCAACATTTAAAAAAAATATTTAATCTCCATTTTCCTCCATTCTCCTCTCTTCCTGTCCCTGTAGATGTATACACCTACTGTATCTACTCAATTCCAAGACAAGGTCTCCCCCTCCATTTAGCATGGAGGAACAAGTCCCTCATCTTCAAATTGAGCAGGGAGACAGGGTGGGTCTGGGCCAGGGTCAGGGCCAGAGCCACCACCTGCCCCCTGCAGCTCACAGCCCAGGCCAAAGCTGCCACTGTCACTGCTGCTACCAGGATGGGCTGGAACTAAGGCAAATACATGCTCTGTGCCCTGGGCTAGAGCAGAGCTGGGGCCTAGTGGAGCCTGCCAGAGCCAAAGGGTAAGTGACTGGGGGAGGGACAGAAGGGTAGAGGCTGCAAGAGTAGAGAGAGAGAGAGCGCAGGGGGCAGAATCGTTAAGGTCAGAGGTAGGCACTGTGGGGAGGGCAGGTGCCAGGGGGTGCAAGTGGCACATGAGGCAAGTTCCAGGGGAGCAGGTACAGAGGGACAGGGAGCAAGGGCCATGTTGTTTGACACCCCCTCCCACCACTGCCTGACCCGCTACCACTGCTTTCCCCATTGCAGTGGTGTGGAGGAGGACGAGGGTACAAATTTAAGACAACCCTCCAATAATTAATAATTATTGTAATTATATATAATTATCTATAATAAAAATAATTAATAATTATTATAATTATATATAATTATCTATAATAAAAATAATTAATACTTATTATAATTATATATAATTATCTATAATAAAAATAATTAATACTTATTATAATTATATATAACTATCTATAATTAATTAATTAATTATAATTATTATAATTAATAATCCCTCCACCCCTCGAGGGGGTGGAAAGCAAGCTATCCAAGTTTGCTGATGACACCAAACTGTGGGCTGAGGTGGGGACACCAGAGGAGAGGGAGAGGCTGCAGCGGGATCT
>JAGPOW010001296.1:4335695-4346296 GCA_030014935.1 Caiman crocodilus | reverse complement strand
AAAAAAAAATCTCACAGCATGGAAATTTCTACCCAAACTGTTAAATTTTGGCAAATTATAAAGCAAACTGAAAATAAAGTTTTAGGATGGAAAATGTTAGGCTACCTCGACAGAGTAATTTATGACACATAGAGAGGCAATGTGATGTAGTGGACAAAGTGCTGTACTCAACTGAGGACACTGATGTTCTACTTTAGACTGCCCCTGGCCTGGCAGGTGACCTTAGGCAGGCTGCTTCAATTCCATACCTCATTCTTGTCATCTGTGAAATGTAGATAAATACTACTGAACTATTTTGTAAAAGACTGCAACAAAGGTAATCATGGCTGACTAACACAATCTCTTTCTTGAATAAGATGCCCGTATTCTGGACCAAGGGAATGCAGTAGATCCAACCACCCAAACTTCTATATAGCCTCTGTTACGGGAAATTAAATTGGAAAGTGTGGGGATTTGTGTAGGAACTGTAAGATGGTGAAGGAAGAGGAAAAAGGGAAACAAGAGCTTGTGTTTGAAATGGGAATAATCAAGTTAGAGGGAGATTACCAGTGGAGTTTAAAGAAGTTTTAGGATTGATCTTTAGTATTTTCAGTAATGGCACAAAAAGTAGGGATATGCTAATGACACTAAGTTGAGAGGCATTATCAGGAAACAGACTGTGGTATACTGATTGATCAAAGCATGATAATGAACTACCCTTGTGATGCAGGTATAAAAATGGTAAATTAAATTGTAAACTATATCAGGTAAAGCATTTCCAGTAGACACAGAGAAGTAGTAACATTGAGGAGATCACACCTGGAATACTACATATAGTCCTTGTGATCCATCTTCATGGGAGATGAATTCAAACAAAGAGGGATTCAGAGAAGATCAACCAGAGGAAAGGACACCTATCAGATAAAAGAAGACTAAAAGAAAACTGAATGCTAAAATGGGTATGACTATTCTCTATAAATAAATCAGAGAAAAAAAGGCACGTTTTTTCTATGAGCTTTGTCCACATACCAATCTCTACTTGAGATACCCAAATGAGATTCCACTCACAAAGAATCTCTATGATACAATTACCTTTCTCCTCTCATTGTATCCTTTTATTAACAATAAAAGTTAGCAATTCTGATATTTCAATTGTCACCAGACTTCAGAGTTAACAATTTATTGAAATTAATTATGAAGAAAAATGTAATGCTGCAAATTTCACACGTCAGCTTGTCCCAATGATGTCTTTATTTATATTATAGTAAATATTAATAAATAGTCCAAGGAACATAAAATAAAAGATGGTCTCTAGTCAGAGGAACTCAGACCCTTTCATAACTTTCACCACTACAACCGCTACCAATTACTGCACTTTCAAGTAGTTTCCAAAGAACTGTTAAGACAAGCATTAATTACCCTAAAAATTGCTATGGGTGATGCTCCAAGAGGGTACAGTGGGTACTTGTATTCTACTGACTTTGTGAGCAAATCTGAAAGCTGTCAACCTTGGACCATTTTATAAGAACTCAATTCCATTTCTATAAAGATATACATAACATCAAATAAGCAAGGTTACAGATAAATAATTTCCCCTTTTCAAAAATTTACTGTAATCCCAGAACTCACTTTCTGGAGAAAAAATAGTTGAAAAATCTTAGAATTAGAACATTAGTTAAACTCTGAAATCAACAATCTCCAAAGGCACCTAAATGCTCAATAAAACAAACTGAAAGTATTCTTGATTTAAGAAAGAGAGGAATGAGATCTCACTATAATCAGAAGCTTTAGCAGTCAAATGCTAAAAGCACATACTCCTTTTAAGAGCAAAAAACATTAAAACCTTCAAAAAATGCTAACAGGCAGGGAAGAAAAACTCTAGGAAGATGACTTGTAAAAGTTCAGCATCATGTGAGGCTCCAAAACACAAACACTTGCCCAGAAGTCACAACTAACAGTTTATCCAGTGTTTCCTCTATGTAGCAGGAAGAACAATTGCCTCATACAGACTGTGAATGGAAACTTTTGGGATGCTGGCTACCAAAGTTTGTCCACATTAGATGGACACAGATATGACCGTCCTACTGCAGGCCTACCAGATCAAAACAATAAGAGGTCAAAATCAGAGAGCCATTTACACGTGAATCTTTCTATAACAGCAGTTCCTAATAAACAGATGTCAAATCAAGTGAAAAAGTTGAGTAAATTTATTAATGCCTTTATTAATACACTCCAAGTGGAGCTGCAAGAACCTTTTAACTTCAAGTTCAAAAGGGACTTCTCCAAGGAAGATATGTAGGCTTGAGAAAAGTGTTGACAGGGCAACTAGCTCATTAAAGGTGACCTTAAAAGGAAAACAGAATTGGATTCATGCCCTTTCATGTTTCTTTATGATGTACAAATGTGGCCTAAGTTTTCTTCATGTGTATTTTTATATTAGGAGGTCAAGTTTGGCCTGCTATTTTTTTCACAAAGACTATAAAGAGACCTGGAGAACAGAAAGACATTGAAATTCAAACATGCCAAACACGTGGAACTTGATGACTGGAACAGATGGGTCTTCTTTTTCCCATCAAACTCTCTATACTATGGTTAACATCTATTTAAATCTAAGACATGAACACATTGTAGGGAGAGAAGCTACTACATTTGCTAAAAATTTAACATTTCTGACTCTTCAGTATGAGCTGCAGATAGCTCCTAAGATACAAATAAGTGTTTCAAACAGTAAAGCCAAACAACGGATTTGATAATCTTTGTATTTCACAACTTTGGTATGCTTCACAAAGAACCAAAAATCCCAGCATCTAAATTCAAGATTTTAAGAGTTCAGCTGATTCTCCTTTGGACTGTAGCTGCCTTGACAAAGCACTTCTGTGGGGTGCAAGAGATAAAACTGGAAGCATCTCCAAACTAAATTTTTCCCCACTGATAGCAAGCAGAACGGGAGAGATATAAGGTATTTTTCAACACTCCTCCATCAAACCCAAGAAAGAAGGGACGGATAGTCAAAGCAATCCTGCTTCAAGTAGGCATTTCATGCAGACACTTGTTGAGCTTAAGAACATACATAACAACTGCCATTTACTGGGTCAGACCACAAGCCCATCTTGCCCAATATCCTGTGTCACACAGCGGCAGAGAGTGGATGCTGAAAGGGAGAATGAACAAGGTTTAACCAGGGCTTTTTCCACTGTTCCATTCTCCCTTGCAGCATCCAGCATTTAAGATCGAGGATCTTGGAAGTTGTGACTCAGAAGCGGTACCCTTAACTCCCATGCTCAATAGCCACTGTGATGCACCTTTCCTCCAAGATTTTGTCCAGTCCTTTTTGAATCTGGCTAAACTGTAAGCTTCCACAGCATCTGGAGGCAATGAGTTCCACACTTCTAATACAAGCTGGGTATTGGCTGTTTACAGACACACAGCTAGGGAATCTACCTTAATCCTTTCTTTTTTGTGTTCTTGTGACAAGGTATTTAGCAGACTTCGCAGATTTTGTTGGAATCTGACAGGCCATGCTGTGAGTGCTTCTGCTATGGCCTCAAAACTTGTGACTTCTGGGCTGTCAACTACGTGCTTTAGTGCCCATGCTCTGACCTGGTGCACATCTCCAAATGGGAAACCTAGGGATGCAGAGGGATTTGCAGAGAAGTTCCTCAGGTCTGGGTGCAGCACCAAGATAGGCAATAGGGGAAGTCCCTGCTGAGGAATTCCTAGTGCATGCTTCTGCAAATGAGGGAACTTGGGCAGGTACTCCTGGGCTTTCAAACGGACTGATTTGGCATGCCCCAGGAATGGGAATACCTGAGGCATGCAGAATTGAGTCCCTTAAGCCCTGGAAGCCCCTGCCCAGAGCAGCTCCAGGCTGCCTGTAATTGCCAACTTTAAAGCAAACAGATGCAAAAAAGTGACACAAAGTCATATTGCAGACACAAATTTTGGGCATTTGTTACACAACAAGGTGCATGGATATGATGGCTTGGCCTTTGTCCCTCCATAAAACATTTTATGGTGGCTCAAAGGTGATGTCTCTTTACAGCCTTAGGGTGTTACACTTAAAAAATGGTATCTGTGCATGACATTCAGCACCCATGACTGTACTCAACTCCAAAACAGAGTCTACAGCTCTCATACTCAGCTTCCTGCCATATTCATACTTCTTGAAGTCACAGGGCAGCCTTTCTTCCTCATTTATAGGTGACAAATGCGAAGAAAACATTTTGGAGCAAAAGAATTAAAACAGAACTATTTGGGAGCCTAGTCAGTCAGTTCTGAGATACTTCAACACTAGTCTAAACAAAGAATGTGCTGAAGCCCCTTCACTCAGAGCTGACAAAGGGCAAAAACTCACTAATATCTACTAAGCTTTTAATGTTTCAGCATGGTTTGTTGCAAAGATGACCCTTGAGAAAGGGTACATTAAATGTTGACCTTGTATACATTAAGCTTAACATCAGCAGGAACAGCATAAATAGGAAAACAGTGACAAAGGCAAACAATAACAATTTTAAGAAGTTTGCCTGTGCCCAAAATTGGCTTCTCACCGAACAGCACCAAATTAAAAGCCTAGTCTGGGCATCAAGCGGGCTCACTGTTACAGGGTCAAAAAGCTAAAAGTATATAAAAGCATATGGGGAAAGACAAGTGAGCAACAGGTACTTTTCTAAAAGAGTATCATCAGGGTGGTCAGGAAACCCACAGAGGGTAATGGAAATCTGTAGCAGGTTATATCTTAAAGATGCACAGCACATGAAAGAAGTAACACAGCTTTCAAACAGTATATGAAAATCTCTTGCGCTTGGAGACAAGTACAAGTTGCTGAAATCATGCTGGAACTGAAGTACAAAACAAGGTGGCAAACAGAATGATCTGAATTTAAACATAATTAATTATTCCCCCCCCCATTTAGGTCATTAAAATGTTGATTATGTAAAGTTTCTGACATTTCTAACAAAAGAAGAAGAGTTAACATTTGTACTTCCATTGAGTCTAATGTGACTAATGATCAGCGGGAAATATATGGAGGAAGGAGGTTGGACGCTTGCACTAAGCGAGATATTCTTTCCAGCCTGTATTTGTAGCAGAGCAGCCTGATCTTTAACCTAGCCAGTACCCCCTGGAGTGCAGAGTGCTAATACTTTCATTCTGCCCTTCTTTCTGCAGAATCCAGCAGAATGCAAAAATTGAGGCCTTAATTAGGACAGCCTTTTAATGGGAAGTTAGTCAGAGGACACCTGTACCCAAGTGGAATCTACTGTACAAAAACCATTTAAAATCTCATGACCTTAGGAAAGCATAGATGTATCTTAAAATAAAAAAAACCAAAAAAACTAAAGAGTTAACTAAAAGGTTATTTAACTACTAAGATCCAAGTTTAGCATTGTTTCCTTGTTCTACCTGAAGAATTACTATTGATGTCATTACCTGGCGAAGATGAACACTCCTTAAATTCTGGGTGCATCTACATGAGATTTAATGCACAGTAAACTAATTCTGTGTTCTATCATGTCACAGAAAAAAGCTGTGCTAATGTGCAGTAGCATTAATCTACTGCACATTAAGTGTCAGAGACCACGTGCCATTGCTACTGCACAATTATGTAATACAGGTTTCCTTCGCTTTATGATGAACATGCCTTCCTGGAAAACAGTGCATAACTCAAATTCACATAAAGGGAATCCACTTTACAATGTAACAAATAGGGATACGTTCCAAGACCTGGACTCTAGTGACTCATGCGCTGCTCCCAGGGCAGCTGCAGCTCCAGAACCTGGGCACCAGCTGCCCTGAGCAGTGGCTGTGAGTGCTGCTGCCGGGCAACTTCAGGGCTCACAGCTCTCTGGGTGCTGTGTTGACAGGGCTGGACCAGCCCAGGCCAGGCTGCAGAGGCTGGCACTGCAGAGGAGCTGGGTGCGAGGCTGTCCCTGAGCTGGAGGCTTCACAGCAGTGCCAACCTCATGCCACCCCTCACATGTGGCACTAGCACAGGGATGTGGGGAGCCCCCTCCCCCCACCCCCGGACAAGCTGCCCAGATGCTGATTGTCCCACCACCTGGCCCAGCCAGGTTCCTACTCACTGCAGCCCCTGGCCCTGCACATGCCCCACTCCCTCCCTCCCTCCCTCCCCATGGAGGCCTCGATCTTTAGCCCCCCCTCCAACCCCTTTCCTCCACAGACTTACCTACCGGGAAGGGGTGGGGTGCATGAGCCCAAAGTGCACCGTACAAAGTAGCTGACTGCAGGCTTCCACCACACCAATCTCATAAGAGTTAATTTACCTCACATGTAACACATTTTTGGTATAAAAAGGCTCATCACAGAAGAGTGAATTCACACGTACAAATCCTGCATAAAGCGAGGGGAACCTATACCTCATATTAAAAATACTAAACTTAATGCGCAGTAGCAATGGCACATTAATGCATGTATAGACATATCCTTTTAGAGCTTAAAAGTAAACCAGGAACTTGAATCCTTCTACTTAAAAACAAACAAACAAGCCTGCACTATCTTCAGATTAATTTTCAAAATGCATCTGCCATTTCAAGCTACATGTTTAGTCTATAAGAAGAACTATTTAAACAAAAACAAATATACAAATCTGTTTATATGCAAGGCAAACCACATGTTAAAAACAAACCGAGACTGCAGAACACAATAGTGAAAATGTCACATGATAAAATGGTACACATCAATATTTTTTTTTCCATAAAAAAGGAAAGTATGTGTTTAGGTGAAACTCTGGAATGCAAATAGCCAGTTTTTATATTTCCTCTCTAAACTGGGATCCAAAAACAAATCTGGGGAAAAAGTATTCATGAATTGCTCTATTTATAAAATAATACTTAAAAAAAAAAAAAAAAAAACTTTACAGAAAACAGAACCCCACCAATAAATACTACACACACAGATGCCTTAGCACCTCTATGTCATAGAGTATATACCTGCATGAATATTTAGCCAGATATTTGAATTTATAATGAAGCAGTCGACCACTTTTACAAAAAGGAGTTAGTAGCAAATTGAGACTCATTACAAAAATAGAGTTCTGTTCTGAATGCTAATACATTCTACTGACACTTTTAGAAAGTAGCATTTCCCAGGTTCCATCTAAACAAGCATAATACATCTGCTACACTGAGATCTTAACAGGTCTTGATAAAACCTTATTGCTAAAATTTTTAAATTATCAGCCAGCTTTTGTAATGGAGGCACAAGCACAGCTTCCTGTCTAGCACAGTTTTTTCTGCTCTTATTCTAATGATACACATTCAATTACTACAGAAAAGAAAAGAATCAAATCAGAAACATCTGTAGTTTGCCATATAATTACTGGATCTTCCCCATGGAGACTGACCTTTGTAACACCGATACTAAGACCTGAAAGGCTAAATGACAGAGGATATTCACATGGTTTAAATGTATAACATGATTATAAGGAATTAAATAGGCACTGTTATTTTCCATCTTGGTTTATGTTAACGTAAGCTTGTACTTTATGATCTTATGTTTAATCTTTGTGCTCAGTATGTAGTAGCTGAATTTACTCACTATTAGTGGGATTCACAAACCACTAAAATGCAATGTTTTGATTATATAATAAAGTCGAATACTGTATTTGAGGTTATTATGCAGCCATTACTTTTACCTGTAATAGGAATCTTTTCTACCAAGCTTTCTTCCTTGCTCTCATCTTCACACCAGCTTGTGATTTCTGTATGTGAACACACAATAATGAAACATATTTCAAAGTCACAATGATCAGACTGGTTTGTTTTCTTTTAAGCCCTATTCCCTTTAATATTTCACTTTTGTTATCTCTTGTTTATTGATCTAAACTGTCCATTACAGTTCTTAAAAGAGAAGCCTACTGTGAACTTTAGTCATATATGATGTTACTGTGTCTCTGTGCAGCTCCAGAGAAACCAGTGACCTAACCAAATATCTTAAATTATTTAAGTCCCAATGAGATTTAACAAACAAAAAATACAAACAAATTGTGACTCTATATCTTGTTTAATAGTTTGACAGCAATATTATAGATCATACCAAGCCTGAAAAATTAATTAGTTTAAATCAAAGTATTTATCTCCCTTGGGGATAAAAGTAGCATGAATTTAGGAGACCTAAATCAGTTTGTTTACAGTTACAGTTATCTACTGTGTATAGAGCATGCATCCTAATTGCCTGTCCCTTCTTAGACTTTGATATAAGAAATGTTCTGAAAACATACTGAGAAAGTTAGCATCTTCTAGTCATGGAAATGGGATAACTTCTGGTACTTACTTTACATAACAAAATTAACCTGATTTTCCCTAAACATATCTTTTTAATTTCGCAAATACAATGCATGACCTCCTTGGTATGAATTTTTTACTTTCAAAAATAAAAGTGTATTTTACCCATGTATATAAAGAATACTTAATTTTTACAGGACATGTGTGTGTTTTACAGATGATAGGTAAATATTTTCTTTATATACATATTTATTTATATTTATGATGGTTATTAAGTGTATGCAAGTGGAGGAGTAAACGCACACACAATCTGTGTACAAATACACACACGCACTTAATAGTCACCATTGTGCTTCCATTTTCAATTTACATTTAAAACAGAAAAACCCCCAGAAACCTAATCATTATAAGAAACGTACTTTTTTAAAAATGAACAGCAAAAATCATTAGTCCTAATGGATGTTTGAGAAGGTTCTATTGCACATAAAAAAATTTAAAATATATGTTTTAAACCAGAGTTGCCTACATAGCTTCCTACAGACTTCCATACTACATTTTATAAAATATAACTGGAGACAGAAAATAACAATAACTATGAATGCATTTTTTCTTGTGGACAGACCTTTTAACATTAGTTACCTTGCTCCCTTGTACCAGTGTTGTCAAGCCACAGAGCATGTTTTGCTTGCTTTATTTTGCCATTGTCGTTCTGAATTGATGGCAAGCTGTAAGATGATTCATTACTATGAATAGATGACCTATCTTCACACTCTTCTGGAAAGATCTCTCTCAATAACGGTGTAGCCTATAGCATTAAAAAATACAAATAAAAATCACTGCAGCCCTATTATCTTTAGTCTCAAAGCAACAATATTTTCACCAAAGACTGAGTTAATTTTAACTTAACAATGTAATCTTTTCCCAGGATACTGGCTGCTAGATACCGAATTACCTCCAAATAAAATTAGTTAGCTTACTTCATAGTTTAATTAAATTGTGAATGGGAACTTACAAGGATTTTTTAGCAATACATTTTCCAGAAATCACCTGTATTTTCTTACCTCTGAGTTATCTATCAGAAAGAAAATGCAATATGGTATCTTATATGCTATCAATAAACAAAATGGCTTTTAAAGCATGTCCCCACCTTCAGTTTGGATGGCAAGGCCATTCACAGGATGAGTTAACTTGAATGATTAAGAATGATTACTGATTAAAATCATGCAGAACTCAGAGTTCTTGGAATTGAACAGCCTTACCCCAAAGCCCACTGAAATTAACAGGATTCTTCCCACTAATTTCAACTGGGTTTTGGACCAGGCTCAAATATATAGCTCCAATAGCCTAATTCATGGGTCAGTAACCTACAAACCTTTGCAGTGCATCAAATCCAAGCCACAAAATTACAAGATTCAGCCTGCGGTGGCATGGGGAATCAGCAGCACACAGCTCAGCCTGGCACATTCCTCTTCTCCACACTGGGAGGTGCTGCAGATCCCCTCTGCAGCACCCCCTTCTGCAGCCCTTCTTGCTTTCTCCCTCACACTAGCCCTCCACCACCCACAAGCATAGCCGGAGCTGCTTACCATTGCCAGTGGGGGCAGGAGTCTGGGTTGCAAACAACTGGCCCCCTACTCTAAAAGACTGCTGTCTCCTGGTCTAATTATTCAATAAATGAAGCAACCTTTGAGGACATGGAATAGGGTCTCGGGGAAATAATCATATGATTATGTTATATATTTACTTGAAAGAATGCAATGGCTCCCACTGGAGGAACACAGGGCTCATAGGTAAATATTATTCACATATTTTTTTATTTCCCTTATTTATCCAAGACTAGAATGGTAGTTTTTGAGTTTCACAGGAAATCACTTTCACTGATTTTTTTTTTTTCCAACACACACAGACACACAAAATAAGTTAACCCTTTCTTTAAACATTAAAATATGTATTATAGTCTGGGCTGTGAAATATTTTTATTGTTGAAAAGATAGACTCGTTCCCAATTGGAAGTTCATCCCTTGTGTCAGAAGCAATTCATCAGATATAATACATGAGTGCTACTTGCAATCACTTTACACTACTACAAGCAGGCATATAACATCACCCACATGTGAAAGTAATAAATGAAGATTAAACACTGTTTACAGTTAGGAATCAAGATAAAATGGGATGAGTTCCCGTCAGGTATCTTCCAATGAGACCTCTGATGGCACCAAGGGCTGAAACTTGGACCACCAAGAAACAGCCTGACAGTTGTTGATGGCCACAAGGGTAGCCCTGCCCCTTGACAGATGTCCCCTGGTTACCATCTTGGGACTGGAAGTCCCACCCCGTAACCCCCGACCTCTGGCACCAGAAGTCCCTCCCCTTGCCTCCCAA
>JAGPOW010001296.1:4288547-4302195 GCA_030014935.1 Caiman crocodilus | reverse complement strand
CCCAGGAGGCCCCCAGGACCTCAGGTAAGGCTGCTGGGCCCAGTTCAGAGAGTTCTCTGGGGACAAGTAGCAGCAGTGTAAGGTCCACTGCCTCTCTGGGAAACCAAACATCTGTGAACATGTGGACAGCAGCCTAAGAATGCACTTCTAGAAAGCCTGCACGTAGTTCTGTTTGCAAGAAGTTTCAATTTTGACTCCAGTTTTTGGAAAATGTCAATCTGTTGAAACAAGAGCTTTGTAGCCGATTCTCAGGTGCTTAGGCCTAGGATAGCATTTCTGGCTCAGTTTTGTTCCAATGCAGAAGAGAAAAATGCTTTGAAATCTCATACATTTTAACAGACAACAATTTCTTTTCCAGGTCCACATACACGTACATTTATGGCAACTAGGTTACTCTTGATGTACTATACTTACTCTTAAGCCCACAGACACTTTTCCTATGGACCAGTCTTTCTCTGCTCCTTGGAGAAACTTTTCTGTGACCTGTCTCCCACCCCAGAGAAATACTCACTAGTGCTGCTGTTTACAGGGATTATCCTAATGGAAACATGCTTACTGTGCTTTTCTGGCCAACCTGGAGACACTTCAGTGCTTCCCAGAGCCCTCCATCTGGTTTCTTCTGCTCACAGTCACTTGGGTAATTACTTGTGCAGTTGCCCACTACAAAATTTTGCCAATAAGGAGAAAAATCTCAATGTGCTCCCAGCCACAAGAAAGGCCATTTCCTCAACACCTTCCTGATGCCCAGCTTGCCCATCTGCTGCTTAGCAGAGACAGAGTTAGCTGTATTAGTCTGAAGTCTACCCTACCCTTTATCCAGTATTTAGCCATCCTTAATGGCATCTGTGTGTTTTTCTATGCTTTCCTCACAAGGGGGAGTTCGCTGGGCCTCCTGAGTCTGCTTTCATGCTACTGGCCTCTGGGCTGCAAGTACAAAGAGACTCCAGAATTCAAAACAGCCACAAAGATGGAGACAACCTACTGCCCCAAGTCTCCTCTCAGACATAATGGAAGAGAAAGGCCTGAAAAACTGTCTTGGGGAGGGAGCAGCATGCTGGAAGAAAAGGCGGCTGCTGTCTGAGGCTTCTAATCCATGCAGGAACAGAGATCTCTGCCTGCAGGCATGGAAGCGTTATACATTAGCTGCCTTCCCTTACTGCTCATGAAGCTGCATGAACACAAGTAAATAAGCTCTCCATACATTTTCCTTTTCTGGTATATTTTCAGAATTTCAAGAGAAGGAAGATATCGAGTGATTTTGGAATTAACAAACATGGCCATAAAAATTCTCAAATTCCCACAAAACTGACTACATTAAAATGTAGGTCTGAATTCACCAGAGTGTTCATGAGGTCTTGTTTGTGCTAAAAAATGCAGCAGTTTCCACCTTTCTGTTCACTGTGCAACATTTTGCATGGAATTAACATTGATTTAAGAAAAGCAGCACTGGCTATAAATAAAGACATCTCATATTTGTGGGGGAAGAGGGAGTTCAGTATTCCTGACATGAGTAAATGCGAGTCATAACTTATACTAAATGTTGCTTTTACACATTTTACAGCAACATTAGCAAATAGCAGCAAAGTATCAATTGAAAAAACTGCTTTAAGTCACAATGTGCACAAAGAGCTACCATTTACAGCATAATACATGCTCAGTTGTGGTACACATGGCAGAGCCAGCATCTTAATCAACTCCCCATAGTTTGCAGCATGAAAAATCAAACTTATGAGAGCCGGGACAAGACAACTCCCATCTTGGTCTTCGGGCCTGCACTGTTTAACATCTTCATCAGCGACCTGGACAAGGGGATGGAAAGCACGCTGACCAAGTTTGCTGATAACACTAAGATGTGGGGTGAGGTGGACACACTCGAAGGGAGAGAGAGGCTGCAAATAAATTTAGACAGACTATAAAAGTGGGCAGATGAGAATAGGATGGGGTTCAACGTAGACAAATGCAGGATGTACAGCATACATACAGGCTGGGAAGTTCCCCTCTTGAAAGCACAGGGATCTCGGAGTCATTATCAACTCCAGGATGAACATGAGCCACCAATGCCAGACCACAGCTAGCAAGGCCAGCCATACCTTGTCAGGCATCCAAAATGCATCTCAAGCCAGTCCAGAGAGGTGATACTCCCCCCCACGTGACTTTGGTCAGGCCGCAGTTGGAGTACTGTGTCCAGTACTGGGCACCGCACTTCAAAAGGGATACGACCAGCCTGGAGAGGGTTCAGAGGAGGACCACCCACTTGGTGAGAGGGCAGCAGGACAGGCCCTACCAGGAGACCTGTTCAGCCTCAGCAAGAGGAGGCTGAGGGGGGACCTGGTGGCTGCCTACAAACTCATCAAGGGAGATCAACAGCAAATAAGAAGAGCCCTTTTCTCCCCAGCGCCACCTGGGGTGATGGGGAACAAAGATCATAAACTGATGGGGAATAGGTTTAGGTTAGAGATCAGTTATGGTTAGGTTGGCCAAAATCTGGAACCAACTTCCCAGGGACGTGGTCCTCACCCCTACCTTGAGCAAATTCAAGAGGAGGTTGGAGGATCACCTGTCTGGGGTCTTGTGAACCCAGCATTCATTCCTGCCTGTGGCAGGGGGTCAGGCGAGATGATCTGTTCAGGTCCCTCCTGACCCTAGTTACTATGAAACTATCTACAAAATTCAGACCTGGATTACATTAACCTTTTTACTTTGTAATGTGGGTTTGGCAAGAGAAAGACAAAAGGTGCTCCCCTCCTCTTCCCCCAGCCCTCCTCTGGCCATTTGAGGTGGTTATGACAGCGTTTGACAAAAGGCTTATGTTAATTTTGAATCAAAATGTATGTTTCCCTTAAGGTACAGGTATTATGTTAAAAAATTAAATTAACTGCTTTCTAATCATGTTGCCTACCTCAACATTTCTTATGGAAGCAGAGAGAAGAGAATGGGCACTCTGCCAAAGCTCATCACAGAGCCCTAAGGCTAATGCAAGCCAAGTTGGTGTTTTGTTTTTCCAGTTCAAAAAACATGGCAGTCTTTCCCTGCAGTCAACAAGTAGTAAATATGTCAAAGACAAAGGAAAGAAAATGAGAAATAAAATCTTGAAGGAGGCAGGTACAGAAAGCCACAAGAAAAGATGCAACAGGATGCCAAAGAACAGAATAAGCTGCCAACAGGAATAGCTGATGATGTGGCCAGGTTCTGTCACAAAAAGTGTATGATCACTGCATTACTTTGGGAGGGGAGGATGCTAGGAGGTGGAATGGGAGGGTTCTTCCTCCATTGGTAAAATTGCCATCAGTTTTGATTATACAGAACTCCATTTAACAATTGTTATATGGCTTGGAAAACTGGTATGACTTAAGAATTGTCATATTTACTGTAAAGGCAGAGGAGAATATTTCTGGAAGGTCTTAAAAAAATGAACAAACTGTTCTTGAGTTATTGATCTCTACTCCTTGAGTTCAAAGAATAACTCCATTAAAGACAATAGTAAGTGCATCAAGCTTTCAGAAGGGAACAGACATTCTTAGCCAGCAAGTAGTACACTGGACAGGAGAAGAGAGCTGGAAATCATTTTCCACTGAGCAAAAGGATATTTTGATAGGCAAAAACAATGTGGATCATATGTATACAAAGCAAGTTTCTCAGCTGGTAAGGCATATTCAGGAAGTGAGTAAGCCTATAGTGAATTCAACTTCATATTCACAAATGGCAGTTCCCCAATGTTATTACTTAGACTTTGCTGTAAAGCTGTACTTCTTCAACCACACCGGAACAATTTCTATTATACATACTGTGCAGTTATTCTAATATTATAAAAGCCTTTGCCTGTCTGTCTGTCCGTAATGCTTTATTCACACTCTGACTAGTTGTCTGAAACTATCAACCAGAGTACTGAAAGAGCGTTCCGGACAGGAGACAGTGGCAGCGCCGCACCACCATAACGGCGGGGACAGGGTGGCCCTGCTCCCTGTAGGCGGCGGCATGGGGTGCTGGCCGAGGGGGAGAGGGGCAAGGTCCACCCCCCCCACTCCCTGCTGCTGGAAGACAGCGGCAGTGTGAGGTGATGGGTGGCAGCACTCCGTCCCAGCCTGCACCTTATCATTACTAACAGACTGTTGGTTAGTCCTGATATAATGGGACCTTCTAGCAATACAGCTCACAACTGTTTATGTACAATTGAACTATACTGGGATATGATTTTTCACAACGGTATAAATATACTGGTAAAGAACAGGTCTCACAAACAATTGACAGGTAGTATGAACACTGTGTTTAGAGAGATGAACCTGTAGTCAATTCTGGATGGATATTCACCAGCATGGCAAAAGGCAGCTCTCTGCCCTCAGCATTCTTCCTCTGCAAATTCAAACTGCTATGCCAAACTCCTAAGGCATTAACATATTTTTCAGACCGTTTGAAAAAATAAGTCAACATCAGCAACTCTACTGACCTTTCATTCTCCTTATCTCAAAACTGGATGAACTATTTTCCATAAACTTTCTGGGGGAAACAACATTTAGCCACAGGAAGACATCAAGCATACCTTCCAAAGTAAAATATTATTACACTGCTTAAGATGAAACTTTGATACTACCTTTAATTGTGGACATGGACAGGACAGTAAAATCATCTTAATCTTATGAGAGGAAACAGAAAGTCTTTATAAAGACCCACATCAATTAAGAATGAGTTCAAGAATTACTATGGAGCTGTAAGGTGTGTCAAGGCTGGAGAGAGATTTTAAAAAGGAAAGAAGTCCAGTTCAATGGGGGAGCAGACCTCTGCTACCTGAGAGTCTGGTGATAAAGGACAAAGTTTGCTCTCACTTTTGTACACCCTGCAAGTTCCCTACAAGGAAGTCTGCCAGGCTTCAAACTAATGCTTTAGAGAGTGTACTGCTGATTGTTCAGAGGATACTGAAATGGACTCCAGCATAAATCAGGCTCCAGAAAGAACCTATGTCCTCTACCCCCCTCCAACTCTTTTTGTCTACTCAGGACCCTGGAATGAATAAAATGCCTAAGGATCTGAGCCAAAGGACTGAGTTTCCCATGCGCTGCCCTGGGAAGACAAATGCCCTGACCTGGACAACAGGAGCCAAAACAAACATATGGTCTAAACAAATTCTAAATGGGAGACACAATATACAGCCTCAGTCTGTGACACTTAGATTCGCAAAGTTTCCTAGCAGCTAAAGATATGGCCCCTAAGAAGGCCATATTCAAGGAAAGAAATGGCAACCGATGATTAAAACATCCACAAGGCTAGTGAGGCTAAATCTCAGAGACCTGTTCCTTTTTTCACTCCTGGTTTCAAATCTGTCAAGAGGCCTGAATTCTAACCTTTGCTTCTTTGCCTAAGAAAAGATAACTAGAACTGAAGACAACAAGAGCGTCAGCTCTGAGGACAGAACTACTAGATCTGAATATGGCAGATGATGTGCCTGTACCAAGACTATCTATTTCATCTCTCATTTATTCCATCAAATCTTTTCCAAGACCTTGGACCTGGAGGGAAGAAAGAGCTTTCCACCAATGCAAAGAAAGCTATGCATCAGCAAACTTGATTTCCTCCCCCCACATACTTTCAAGGAAAACCTTAAAAATTTTGAATTCAGACTATTAGCAGAGGGATTACTAGTTGGATTAGACCAGAGGTGTCCAACTGAAAGCCTGTGGGCCACAGAGGGTTAAGTTTTGGCCCCTGGGCTCCCACCTGACCATTATTTCCTTATCACTGTGGCTGCAACAGCAGTCAGGATGGTTGGGCTCCTCCATCCCTCCTCTGGCTTTCATATTCTGCACCCACCCCAGGTGATGGCGCAACATGGCACAAGGCACTCTGGGTAAAGTCAAGGCTTTGTGGTGCACAATGCAGTGATGGAGGAGGAAAGAAGGGGATGTGTCCAACAATCCATGCAGGGTTGTTGCAGCACTGGAGGGGGGGGTGCTGCATGGGCTTGTGCTGCAGTGGAGGGAGGCCCAGGCAGCAGGGGGAGGTGTAGGCACCTACTGCAGGGAGGGGTGGGGGGAAGAAGCGGGGGCATCTATGCGGCTTGGGGGGCCATGACCCCCATACCTGCAGCTTGCAGGGCATGCAGTCCCCAGCCACTTACAAGCTGGACAGCCCTGGATTGGATCATTTCTCAAGTATGAAACTCATCACTAAATTCCCAATGAACAATTGTGTGGTTTGTAATCCAGTGAACTAGGTCATCTGATTAGCACTTACCTCCAGCTAACTTCATGGCTAACAGGGACAGTTTAGCCCAATCGCTCATATGCAGAACTATGCATCAGTGCACAGAAGAACAAGGGACAGCCACTGCTCCAAACCCAACACCAAGTTCAAGGGAAAAAAGGCTTTATGCAGGGGATCCAAGAAAGTACGTGGGAATAAGC
Source organism: Caiman crocodilus (assembly GCA_030014935.1). NCBI lineage: Eukaryota > Metazoa > Chordata > Crocodylia > Alligatoridae > Caiman > Caiman crocodilus. The sequence continues at coordinate 4,295,800 of JAGPOW010001296.1, read as the reverse complement.
CCTTTCCACTGTTAAGCAGCTGAGGTGAAACTGATGGAGAGCTATTTTGCTGCCACACTGCTAGTCAGTAGCAGGGCTAGGAAAATAATCCACGTCTCTTGAACCGTGTCCACTAGGTCTAGCACCCTGTCCACTAAACTTTACTGCTTTCTCCATAGCATAAGACAGCTGCAGGTGCCTGCTGCAAAGCCATTCCATAACTTTCCCCCTTTTGCTGCTGAAAAAATGTAGGGTTCCTCTGCATTTGGGAAATTACTTGATTCTCTGATAATGGGTGCACTTTAAACACCTGGGTGAATGAAAGAAGACAACGCATAGCAAGGCCAGCATACATAAACAACATCATACCTGGAAAACCTTCTCTTGGATGTTCATTTTCAGAAATAATATGTTTGGGAGGAGATACCATTGCGCTTTGCTGTTTAGATCTTTCCTCCTTTGCTACGAAGTGCTCAGCTGCCAATACTTCCTCTACTGATCTGCTACAACTGTCACTCTTAAAATCAGCAGTTCTGTTCTTTGGACTTAATCTTTCATGTAACAGGGAGTTGAGTTGAGCAGATTTTTTGCTTTCTAGTAAATTACTATTGCCATTATTTGTATTGCTTTCTGTCTCTAGGAAGTGAGTTCCTCCATTCTCAGATGATATACTGGATGTGACTGGCATTTTCTCACCTATCGGAAGATATGTCTTCCCATCTATTTTGTCAGACTTATTTAAGCACTGTATATCACTATTAGTTTGTACTACACAGCTGTCTGTCATATTACTGCTCTGTACTGCCTGTCTGCATGAATGTGGGTCAGAAATTGAAAAGCTCTTTGTGGGCTGGGAAGATTTCTGCTGTGTACTGAAATCTTCAATGCTTGAGATGGCTGACATTTGGCGGCCCATAAAGATTGCTGCTGGATGATACAATCCTCTTGACATGGCTGTCCCGGTGTTAATTCCTGCCTGTCTTGCAACCAGCAGCTTCTGAAAAATAGAGGTTGAGATGGTTTAAGAATGAATTTCATGTTGTAAATTGAGTTTCTAAAAGATCACAAGTCAGTTTTTGAAGAGCAAACATTATATAATTTAAATAAACTTGACTATGTTATGTTACTGCACACAAAACACATTTTCTTTGTTCATTTATTTTATAAAATTCATAACAGAGTAAATGGCCCAATTCCTGCCAGATGCTGAGTGCTTCCTGCTTGATATTCAGTACTCTCCACTTCCAAAGGAGCCCAGTAGGAGATGAAATCTGCCAGCATCTCACAGGAGATAATCAATACCTTGCAATATCCAAGCCAAAACCAACTATACCAAGAGAAAAATATTGGCAAATAAATATAAAATCTTAAAATCTAAAAGACTCAGTGATAAAACCTTTTTATTCTTCTGATTTCTACACAGGAAAAGTTAATGGAGGTCTTACCAGCATCTGCCACTTTAATACACGGCCTTTCTATTTCCTCAGTTCATCCTCTTAATAATATTTGTGTGCATGATGGGACTCAGATCCTTCTAACAAAGAGTCGCTGTAAATTTTGGCCACCATCCTTTCTAGCATCTATGGTTTGTATAGGATGGTTTGAACAGGACCTCTTGATATCCCTTCCAGCCCTATTTCTCTATAACTCTATGGACAATGCTACTGTTATCATCAGGTGGCATTACCTACCGTTTACAACAAAACTTTAACTGCTAACAAGCATCTTCATTACCTTTCCCTTCATGAACAGTATTTTTTACTGAATGGCAATAAAGCTTCTGTTGAAACAATGCTTTAAACAAAGCTTGTATGAAGTGGACTAGTTTAACCATTTTATATGCAGAAAATCTGCAATGCTGGAGGCCCCTAATGCAAAATGTCATTTGAAAAAGTGCATTTCTGAATGTTGCTAGACTGCTAGCCTAGATACCAAAAATATTTCATCCACAGGGATTGAACTAGATGATATCTACAGGTCTCTTCAAGCCCTTCTATGATTCTATGATACAAGATACTTAATATTCTCACACCAATTCATTTCAATCTTGATCTAAAGGAACCATTTTTGATGTTGTGGTTAAAGGAAAGTGATGGGCAGACAATAATACTCTCCAGACAATAAGACCAGAGCAGTGTTTCATGTTGTGCGAGTGAACTTTTCACAAAGGAGTAATCTGATATTTGTAGACATGTAGCTCTCAAAACAATTTTAATACATTGGTTGATTTCTGCAATTCAAAAAACCAGCATGCTTTAGGGGTATAAGCCAAGCACAATTTAGTGGAGATAAAAAGAATCTTCTCTCAAGCAAACCTGACCTAACTGACCCATATGGTGATTTTATACAATTTTCTAAAACATTTATTTGCCACTGTAATCAGTACCACTCTAAACTAGAGGGATCTTTGGTCTAATCCAGGGGTGGGCAAAATATGGCCCGCAGGTCAGATCCAGCCCACCAACTGATTGGATGTGGCCTGCAGGAGGCTCTCACCAGTTGACTAGATCCAGTCCACAGCTGCCCCAGCAGTGCTCCACATGGGGCTGTGTCCCACCAAGAGCAGCCAGCACTGTGCTCCTGCACTGGGCAGGGCTCAGCCCCCTGGAGAGCACCATGGGGGCAGCCACAGACCACATCACCTAGGCAAGCTCTGCTACATGCGCCCCCTGCCTCCTTCCTCCCCTTACCCTGGCAAGGACCTGTCCAGGCAGCCCTTCTCCATACCCCCCACCCCCACAAACAAACACCCCCTTGCACTTTGCCCACAGGGCAGGGGTGTGCAGGAAGCAGACTACAGCCCTTTCCTGGGCCCCAGCCCCACACTGTCACTACTCCATGACCTCACCCTATGATTCCATACTCACCTGCCCATCCCACTCCCCACCCAACTGCAGCCCCATCCCACATAGGGAGTCTTGGTGAGTTGTTGTGGGGGAATGGTGGGGGGAGGAGGGCAAAGTGTTGACCTGGCCCACCACAACTTATCAAAACTCCCTATGTGCCCCCAAGCCTAAATAACTGCCCAGCCCTGGTTTAATTCAATATGAACATTCCTGTATTACCAGGAAGGAACTGGTGCATGCCAACACTTCCAGTTCTTTTCCCTGGTCTGAAGCCAAGTGAAAATGGGTAAAAGAAGGCAAACAATAAACTGTAAAAATGACAATAAGTTTTATAAAATGGCTTAACTAGGAATTCCAATAAAGCTATACATGTGTTTTAGCAATAAACCAAGACATTCAAATAGAAAACAGTACATATTTAGGAATCACTGAGAACTGTTTTCATAGATTAAATTTAAAAGAATAAGGTTGCCTGATCTTTTGAACATTACTTTCAAAAGGGAGAGCATGAGGTATAAAGGAAGATTAAGAAGGGTAGTGATGAACTTGAGGGTCTCAAAGAGTACTAATTAGTATGATCATGGTCGCTGTCACAACAGTCAGAGATTTACCATTCCCACACAAGGACAACCTTTTCTGATTTTGAAAAAAAAAATGTTTAGACTAGAATTCAAAAGGAATTAGACAGGCTTACTGCTGCCCACTTATCAATCCTGAACACCTCCTTGGATATAAGTTTTAAGACAACTATTACCACCTCTTTTGCTTGACATATTCTTTTTCTGTTCTCATTCTTTCCTACCTCTCATTTAGCATTGTATGTCAGTTCTTAAAATCAGCTGAATTCTGTATCATCACTGTGATAAGTACCAAAGGCTGAACAGTGTACAGAGCCCTACTTAGACAAGCTAAACTGAGGGAGTGAGCTTGCGTGGAGAAGTTAAAGCACACTTGTTCCATACTGAGCTGACTATACATCGTGCACTGCTAACAATACATTAACAAAGCAAGCATTAGAGATGCGAGAGTCATCTTCTTTCCTTGATGCCCTTTCTTTACTTCCTCCTGTGTTTGCTATATTTGTTTAAGCAAGCAGAAGCAACAGTTGAGCTAAAACAAAAGATCTACCAGTGGATCAACCCCTCCTCACCCTGAAAGGTTTTAATGGTACCAGAAAAAGACTTTTTAATTGCATTTTTTCTCTGGAAGATGTAAAAAAAAACTTTTCTAAAATAAACAACTACTTAATTTCTAGTTTCAAGTACCTTAACATTTCTCTTTTGGTTCTCTTCATTTACTTAATAAATATACTGAAAGATGCATTTAGAGTGACTACTGTAGTAAAAGGAAGACAGAGTCAGCATACACACAATGAACCAAAATTAGTGGGCTGATGTCACAATAAAGTTAGGGTCCTAGTAAAACCTTAACAACTTCTGACACAACAACATCTCAGAGTGACACTGCTACCTCCTCCTTCTCCTCTACACTTACTGTCTGAGTGTTCTTTTGGGGGTCCAGCTACCACCTCCGCGTGAAAGATTCTTCAATTTACTTCATCTAGTATATGTGACACAAACTTCCCAGTGAAACCCAGTTTTTAGCACAAACAAAAGAAAATCCATTAACTTCATAAACTGAGTTATTTCCAGAAAGCCAGGGTACCTTACTAAGATTAAGTTTACAATGTATTCCATCACTTACTTTTTCGGTTTCCTACTTATCCTTTGGGTCTCAGATTTTCTGCTTTCAAATGTATCCAGGATATGTTTTATGGATTTAGTATCTCCTGGATTTTATGTTCCAAAACAAAAATAATTTAATAAGATATATAACCTGCAGCTCTGCAAAAAATAGTTCCTAGCAAACCCCTTTATAAATGTAAGAAACTCTCTCTGCCTGGTTTTGCACTACAGGACTTAGAATTTGAAACATAAAGATTGGTCCAAATATAATTTTTTCACCAGGCAGCAAACTAAAATGGAAGAGAAAAAAGGTAAAAATTTAGGAAAAGAGATCTGGCTAGAATACTGAAGAAAAGTTATAAAATCAATTATACAAGTGGCAAGAATTTTTATGGCTATTTTACTAGTGAATTTTTCTTCAAGTGACCTGAAGAAGTCCTATTTCCTGGATCATCACTACCATAAGATCACTCCAGTACTACCAAATCAGCTATAGAATTTCCCACAGCTCTACCCGGTAGGTAAGGTGGATTTGAAGCCAAACCTCTTCAAAGGCAAAGAGCAAATGCACTTATTCATTCTATCATTCAGTTAATAAAGATTTATGTTTTAACTGAGTTCTTCCCCTTCTTTCCCCAAGAGACAAATATACAAATTAGTGCCCTTAAAGCACTTTTCCTTTAACAAGGATACATTTTCCACTTTCCTAATTCATCAGAGCTCAACTGTTACACAATGAGGATACATGGTCTCAGCTCTGGTACTAAGTAACCAGTATGGCAGTTAAAAATCCTCTCAGATACAACTACAGCCAATCTTTAGCTCTGCAAATTGGCTTTAATTCCCAGCAAATCACTACTGGGAAGATGGCCATGAGATTTCCTGGTCAGCACTGAGATCTATTATGCTTCTTGAATGCCCAGTATCTCAGAGTCCCGTGGGGCTCAGTATGTTTTATCGACACATCCCAACTCATCACTCCAGCTAGCTAGAACAGAATTGCAGAACCTGGAGTTTCTCTGCTCTGCCTGTTAGGGAACCTCTGTTGATGTCTATAATCTCTGTTGTCCCTAGACATTGACCCCTCACAAAAGGACATACAAACAAAATGGCAGTTGTACATCAATGTGATTAAGTCCTGGAAGGAAGCATATGTGAGGCAGTACTGTCACTAAAGGTGTTCTATTTTCTATAAACTAAGAAGCTTCACTGCTCAAAAGGTTTTAGAAATTGCCCTGCCTACACTGTACAAACCCAATGAACATGGCTCCCAAAGCGTCTAAAGACAGGAAGCTTCTATGATACAGAGCAATGTCTCGAAAAGAGACTTAATGTCACAAAGTATTCGCAAACCCAAAGATGCCCAGTACTCTTCCAAAGGAACCCTCTTGGCTTAGAAAGGATACCAATTAAGAATGATAAAACTTTGAATACAGAGCTGCCATGGCACTACACTTAGAAGAAAAGGTGCTCAAATCAAAGTTCTCGCTTTCCATGGAAAAGAAAGGGGTTATAATAGAACCAACCGTCATAGAGATGGAATCCTTGAAACACAGACCTACAGAATGGTTTAAAGACCAAAAGCACAGTGGTACAAAGACTCACAAAACATATGTGCAGCAGTGAAAGCAATGTTATTCAGTGCATTGCTAAATATTGTTAGCACTGAGCACCCTAAGGGCTGGGCACTGCCTGCACAAGGATAGTGTACATCTCTGAAACACTAGTGTTAATCACTACTCTTCATCTTGATCTTTAGTGACAACAATGGCTGCAGTCTCAGCTGTTTGGTGTAGTGATGCCTCTTATTGACCATGCTGATGGCATAGACACCCAAGATCAACATCAGACTGATGAAGCCAGAGTACACCACAGCAAAGAGCCCCTGCAGCCAAGCTTATTCAGAATCTTGGCATCCCAACAGAGTATTTGTGGTGCTGCATCTGCAGAGCATGTCAACAAGACCATGATTAATGCAGCTCTTCATCTGTACTGGTTTTTAGGTCCAAAGTACCTCTAATATGGTAACAGCCAGTGGTCTGAACTGTCAAAATATACATGCTGAGCCTTCAAGCACCTGTTCACTGGGATCTTTTAAGAGCTTGAGGATGAGGAGCCTTTGAAGGTCAGCCCAGTAGCTTCCTGAAGCATTCAGTAGTGTGGGTTAGCCAGTTCTTAGACATTGAGGCAGTCAAAAGCATGGAGTCCTAGGCACTTCACAAATGACACCTTGATATCTCTGATCAATCACTGAGTATCATGAAGTATCTCCAAGGTGCCCCAAGGAAACAGTAAGGAGCATTTGAGTTCTGGCTTCACTACACCAGCAAGCAGACCTAACTCCACACACTGTTTCCAAGGAGCACTTCCCACCAGGAACTTTAGATTAATCTGTCTTTTGACAGTGTATCAGCACTTCCTGCTGGGAGCTCTGACTGGCACATTTAACAAGTCAAACAGAATGCCAGGTCCCAGTATACTCAATGCAACAGTACTCTCTGCTAGGAACCCTCAGTGGTCTGACAGATAGCTAAAACCCAATCAATGACGCATCATGTCAAACAACAAACTGAAATGATCAAAGACAAGCTAACTCATACATTAATGTCAGGCTTAAGGAAACGTTTTGAGAGTTGAATGGCAGAGAACAGGGCTTTGTGAGCAAAACACTCCTTTCAAAGCAAAAAGAGCTTAAAAGGGTAAGACATCCTGATATGTTGGGAGCACATTAACTGTTTTTAAA
>JAGPOW010001296.1:4236434-4248401 GCA_030014935.1 Caiman crocodilus | reverse complement strand
ACCTTCCAGTCCTCCGGCACTTGTCCAGAGCTCCAAGAGAGCTCGTACAACTGAGCCAAGGGCTCAGCAATCACCCCCGCTAGTTCCCTCAGCACCCTCAGGTGTAGGTCATCTGGGCCCGCCGACTTAAAGACATCCAGCCCTTCCAGAAGCCCTTCCACTAGGTCAACCCTCACCCTCGGCCTAGCAGCAGTTTCCGAGGGGGTATACATTCCTCCAACGGGAGGGATATCCCGGTCCCCCCTCAGGAAGACCGAGGCAAAGATATATAGTGGTGTTTCATTTTAATCTTGGAAAATGTGGATTTTGAGGTTTTCAGTCAGAAAAGTTAAGGGGGTTTATCAGAGAATTTACAATTTTTAAAAAGACAAAGCCAAGATCCCCGCTAATATCTCCTCAGTTAGCTATGGAAGCAAAAATGTTTTATGTTTTGAGAATATATCTGTAAGAGACTGGAGTGTAGGCAGTCTGTCTTAATGGTTAGACCACTGGGAAAGCAGAGGCCTGGGCCTGGGTCAGAAGATGGGAAACACATGACCAAATCTGGAGAGAAATCCAAGGACAGAATCCAAACCCACAATACGGTCCAGTTTAGGATCCAGGGATCAGACGACGAGCACCAATCCAAGGGATAATCCACAGGGTGAAGTCCAAGAGCAGGGCCAAACCAAGGTCAGAAGCCAGGAAACAGATCCACAAGGAAATCTAAAGCTAAAGTCTAGAAATAAGCCAAAACCAGAGCCATTATTCTAGAAAAAGGAAAACCAGAGTACAAGAACCAGGAGGATTGCCATAGCAGAACTGTTGACTGGCTTGGAAACCCAAAGCTCTAACTAGGCTAAATGGGTAGGTGGCATTTCCAGCAGCCAGTCAAGATGCTCATTGTCTCTAAAACTTGGGTACAATTCATTAGCTGTGGCTTACTGCAGGTGTGGCTGCTGAGGTACTTGGACACAGGCTGGCCTGGCTGCTCAGAGTCCCTTACAACATCAAGCTAATTCACATGATAAAATAAGTGCTCTAATGTTCTAGACCCATTATCATTGAAGTTCATGTGACTTTGCCATTGACTTCAGCAGGCCAAGGATCATGGCTAACCTTCTGCACTATCAACTCCCACAATACTTGAAAGTGTTCTTGTGTGTGGTTTGCCTCTCACATGAACCTGTTTTCCTTAAAGACCAACTACTGGAGTCAAGTACTTAAATGAAAATCTCACCTTTCATTTTTTCTTTTAAAATACGTTTCTTCTCACATGGTTATGGGGTGAAAATTGAAAATGTGATTCAAGCACACCCATCAGACCCAACATGCAGAAAGCAAACATGAAAAACTTAAAATGCATTATTTTTAATCTCATAGGGTGCCTATAGACATGCTGCAGGGCTGCTCCAACATACTTCTATTACAGCGTGTAAAAGCAGACTTGATTAATTGAGTCTGCTGGAGCGTGATAATTAGCATGCTTCAGCTAGCCTCTGCAACTTGTGTATTAGCACCCACAGACTTTAAAATGGTAGTGGAGGCATTGAACTAATGCTCACCGAATAAGCTTTAGTTCAAGTGCCCCCACCACCATTTTTAAGCTTGGAGACACCAATGTACAAGACACTATAGCACTTTAATCAAGAGCCACTCTAATTAAAGTGACCTCTGCCTGCCCTCCCCCACACCTGCCCCAGAGCACACGTAAAAATGCCCATGATTTTTAATCCAGTCTCATGATTTTCAGGCTCACCCATGATTTTGGAACACTGCCTAATTTGGGGGGTTTGGAAGGCACCTTTTCAGGACACAGCCAATCAATACTCCTGCTCAGTGGGATGAAGTATGGCCTTAATAAACCTCACATGTCCACAGAATTAATGGAAGACACTTCAGATATACATTAATTATACAAATTTAGATGTCAAGAGTTGGGAGTTATGTAGATCATGTAGCAGTCGTGTAGTTATGCAGGTGTTATGATCAGACTATCCCCTGTAAGGAAAGCATTTGAGTGTTGTTATGTTATTTGCTGGCCCAGGGTGGGCGTTTTTGGGTAGTGGAAAAATACCAAACATAAATGACACACAATCTACACATGCACAAGGCTGTTTATATAAGTATGGAAAACTCAGGAGTAAAACTGAGGAGTGAAGATCAAAGAAATCAAGCTCGTCATGACACACTTGCTGGTACATATGTACTCAATCTTCCCATGAGCGGTGAGATTGCTAAATCTGCTCTATATTGTGGTTTTAAGATTTACCTGTTTTGAAATTTTATGTTGTTTCAATTTAATAAAAAAGTGTAAGTCCATGGGATCTCAAACTGTCTCATCTCTTGGTTTGAAGACTGTAACACTAACATCAAACATAACATGGTTCATTGGAGGGAACTGGTCTCAAACCAAGGGAAAACTGGGTTTCAAATCAAAATGTCACCTCAGCCTTAACTTTATTGACATATGGTTGCTCCACTAAAGTCAGTAAGGTTACACGAATGTAACAGGAACAGAATTTCGCCCTAAGTGCATTAGTACTAAATTAATCCTACATTTGCTACATAACTGCTTTTAAAAGATAATGGGCCTTATTCTCAATCCACAACAGTCCCTTTATGCCACTGTGGAAGTGCAAAGAGCCCTTCCATTCAATTCAGTGCAGTGTTTTCGCCATAGCAACTACACACGAAAAACTGGAGCAAAAGAAAAAGGCAGATCCACCCAGGATAAATTCGCCCATTGCATGTGGGATTTGATCCCAAATCTCTTCTGCTATGGCCTGAGTTCATTAGTGGTAGCTTGCTTTGTAGAAGGATGCCGTCTCTCGCTCTTGCTCTCTCTCCCCCTCCTTCCAGGGTCAGGCAGAGTTGCTCCTCATCATTCCTCAATGAGACACCCTAGTCCCAATCATCTGAGGAAACTTCTTCCTGGTTTTATTGCATGAACCTGTTGAGAATCCCCATCATGCAGGGGAGCAGCATTTAGGGAGGGGTCCTGCTGCTCGTCCCTAACACAAAGAGCAGATCAAACACAAATCAGGGGCATGTCCAAAATACAGACAGAAAAACTGTACTCTGCTTCCCAGACCTTCCATCCTGAAGCACGGGGGGAGGTTCAGTGTAAATTAGAACAAACATGTCAGAGGTGAGACAAGTTCCCACAAAATACAGAAAGAGAAAAGGAGGGTTAACATAACATTTGTCTTCTCTCTTCCATCCCTACTTTAAGAGAATGGTGAACAATCGAGATTTAGTCCTGCTATTTTAAACCGTCTCTTATTTAACAGAACACAAACCAGAAAGAAAGTCATTGGCCAAAAAGGAAAAAGCCTGGACAGACAGGATCTATGACCATGAGAATTTCCTCTTTCTAGTTGCAGCCTAAAACCAACCATCCTGATAAAATGGGTGTGAAAAAAGGAACTATCAGTGTTCTCTCCAACATACTTATTCCCTTTTCTCCCTGTTGTTTTTTATTCTTCTGTGTCAGGCAAATGTGTACTACCACTAAGAAATCTCATGAAGACTGAAGTATTAGAAACGTAGGTCTATGATGTGATCCTCTGTACTGACACTGATGGGCTCATAATTGACTAAAGAATAATCTTATTACTCACATCCCTGATAAATAACATCAGTGCACCATTTCCCAGCTCACTGAAAGCTTACAAGGAGGAGTGTCTTTGTTTGTACTCTTTCTTTAGTACTTAACACTTCTTTTAAATTGTTTTAATTTAATTTTAATATAATCTGATAAGAGCTGTAAAACTGCCGAAGAAAACTGTCTCGTGCCGGCTAATGAAATGTACTTTGAACAAAACGGTGGTTTTCCTTATGGCTGTTAAACGAAGGTGTCTCTTGATTCAAATGAAGGGATTGAGCAAGGTGCAGAATTAGTCTCACTTTGGTTAGTGTCTGGGCGAGGGCTGGTCCAGATGGAGAAGAAAGGAGGAATGAGATGAAAAGAGAAAGAAGAAAGAGGAGACAGAAAGAAGGAAAAGAGGAGGAAAAAGGAAGTATGTGCATATTCTGAGGGAGTAGACTAAATAAGCGTGTTCCCACATAAATGTTCCATGATGCTCCTTTCTGCAGACAAGGGTATGAAGATCCTTGAGGTGTCCCTGGATTGGCTTGTACTACTAGTTGGTACCCAGCATCATTTCTGTAAGATGAAGTTAATATCTTGGTTGTGGCACAAGCCTCATTCATTTATTCTGGCTGCTGTCTGCATTCATCTTTAGGAAACTGCTCCCATTGGTGCTACAGAAATGTATTGGCCCCTACAAACACTACATCTGTGGTGAAAAGTCAAATTTCCAGAGCCCTGGCTTTCCACAGCCCTGGAAAGGTGGGGAAAATATCAAGGATAGCTGGGTTTTCTTTTATTTCTGCCACACTCTTTGCCTCAGCCACTGCTGACCTCTTGTATCTCCTCCATAATTGTTTTCTCTGGGTACCTTCTTTTTCCTTTCATGAGGCCTCTCTAGTCTCTCACTACTCTCTTCTTTCACCCCTTCCTTTCACATCATGAGACTGGTCATTGTCTCCCCCTGCTACAAATTACTACGTATTGCTCTGTCAAATTTGGGGGCTATTTGGTCTTGAGGTAGGCAAGGGAGAAAGACATCTTTCCACAAATAGGGACCACATTCAATAGCACTGGAACAGTTTACAGCAACAGAGAATCTGCTTCCCTGGGCAGCGACTGCCTAGCTACAGAACCAAAGATAAAACCCATCTTTATCTATTTTACATTATCTTTGAGAACACATACTATCTCACACAGTTTTGATACTTTGCCTGCCATAGTGGGCCTTTGGGCTTAGGTAGACCTCTCCCTAATGCAGGGGTGGGCAATTATTTCAGGCACAGGGCCACTTACTCAGTTTTGGCAAGCCATGGAGGGCTACATGGTAGGCAACCAGGGACAGATAAATATTAATTTTCTACATTTTTTAGGGGCCCCGGGGGCTGGATAGAATGGCCTGGCAGGCCGCTTCTGGCCCCTGGGCTGCATTTTGCCCACCCCTGCTAATGTAACTCTACATGAGATGCTATGTCAGCATAGCAACAAGCTATGGCAACATAATTCATCACTATGGCGTTATAGCATCAGAGGGCACAAACCATGAAGCCAATGCTACTGCGCAATAGCAAGGAGCTACTGATCAGTAGCTCATTGCTACTGTACAGTAGGGTTGGAAATGACCCCTGTGCTGCCAGGACTGCGCAGTAACAACTGCACAGTTGGGCACACATGTAAATGCACCCACTGTAAACACAACACAATGTAACAACATTGTTAAATAAATGTAGGGACTTTGGGGTTTCCTACAACTGTGGTTGAATTTTGCTTAATATAAGGAACAAAACAATTTCATTCAATGGATGCCAGGTTAGTATAACCAAAACACAACTTCAAAAAGAATATCCTGGAAGCTGTTGCTTAAAAATAGGAGAGGAAGGTGATTACAAATGTCAGTGAAGATAGTGATAGTTAGTCCATGCAAAAGGCAGCCTGAGAATTTCAGTTAGCTCCCCTGCCACCATTTTGTTGGTTCTGTAGCAATGCAGCCATGTACTTTTGAGGCTGCTTTGTTGAATAGGGATTTGCATAAATTCGAATTGTGATCTAGCAAAAAGGGGTGCTTTATATGCCCTTATTTGATTTCTGCATGCAGCTATGCATTTAGCTAAACCTTGCCTACAAGTAAGGACATAACTGAATACATTTTCAATGTTTCTTCAATTGGTTCATAATACATGCCCTGATGTCTATGTAAAAGACATACAGCACATTTACATAATGCCCATATAAGTCTTTGTTAATGAATCAAGTCCTAAATGAAGAGCACTAATAATACATTAGTAATCAAAGAGCAAATAGCACCAGTGAACGTATCTCTGCAGAGCAGTTGTGTGGATCCATTTCCTACTGTCAGTGTCAAGCCATGGAAAATAGTCATAATTAACATGTTGAATTTAATGTTTAAATTTTAATAAATTTAAATGTAATAAAATGCTTTTATTAAATGTTATAGTTCCTTGAAACGAGTCATTATTAGGCTCTGATGTATAAACAGCAAATGCATTGTCTTATTGAAAAATGTGTTTTTGCATTCTATGGCACATGTAAAATGAGTTGTACAAGCAAGAACCTCAGTGAAGTAGAAGCTCATAATAAAAGCTGCTGATGTTAAGATTTGTAGAATGAGACTATCCTGTTTAAAAGTATGTAATGTTTACAAATAACCTAAGGGCCTGATTCAAGTTCTGTTGAAGTCAACAGAAAGATTCCCATGATGTCATTGTCATGAATTTTGAATTTGGCCCAAAGAAGGGAAATAAAAACAAAGGTGATTGTTTATTAACACACATTGTTTACCAACTAAATCCTACCCTGACTGACAAAAGTTGTTATGGAGGGTATAACGGTGTTTTGCACACAAACTTCTGGGAGCTCCTCAAATCAAAATCCTGAGACACAGTAGTTAGGCGCAATAAAATCAAGAACATTATTGATCACATCTCCACTTTCACTGCTAGTTACTTTCGAAGTCCTGACTTGGGTGCTCTTAACAGTGTAAATCTGAGAAGGATGAGAAGGATAATGTATGGACCATTATTTCTTGTTATTCCAAGCATCAAGAATCTACAAGGAATATTCTCAGGACTTTGCATGCCTTCCCTTGCAGGATAAAGCAAACTCCATTCTCCTTGTGGGATGCAGATGCTGAAATTAATGACTAGCATAATGTTATTAGTTGAAGATTTTAGTGGTGGTTGTTATTTTCAGGAACAAATCAGCTTGGTTAATGTGGTATCAATGAAAAGATCAGGCCAGTGATTCTCAAACTAAGGAAGTGTGGCATCCTGGGGTGGCATGGCAACCTTTGAAGGGCCCTGACAAAAGAAGAGAGATAAGTGATATAAGTGCAGGCTCTGGTGAGAAGAAAAGTGCAGGCTTTTCTCTGCTGACTGTTCTCCCTCTTCAAGCATGTAAGCACTAAATTTATGAAATGGGGTGCTACTCAATTTACAAAAGTAATGGAAGGGTACCTAAAACCTTAAATGTTTAAGAACCACTGGATTAGCCTGTGAAGAGAGGAGGTCATCATCATCCTTCATTGGAATCAGCTCAGGAGACAGTTATGATAGATCAACTCACACATGCCTCCTCTGCCTCTCACCATTGCACCATTTCTGCTGATGACCTTCTGAGTGTCAAGACAGTAGAAGTGAGCAGTTTGGCATGGAGCCATGTATGAATAATAATACCCCACTAACCAGAAAAACTGGAATCTTAGCTGTTAGAGACTCAGGGCAAGCCAATCTGTCTCAAGTAGGCCACTTAGGGTAAATTTTGAAAAGACTTGATACTTGGCTTCTCTAAATTTGTAGATCTACTTTACATTATGCAGTAGGCAGCTCATGTACAAGTTTTGTTTCATGCAAATCAGAATCTAAGCAAGCTTTGTTCAATCTGTGTACAACATAAATTAACTTCATTAGATGAATTGTCCATATTGTGGGGCCAACCTTTTTATGGCCCACCCGGAAGAAAAATTCCTCAAGAACTGCACCATGAAACCCATGGTATGCCTAAGATACACAGATGACATCTGCATCATTGGACCAAAACCTGCACTTTCTGATTGATTTCCACCACAAATTCAATAATCATCATCCCTCCATCAGACTAGCTCTTGTATACTCCAGCACCAACATTTCCTTTTCAGACTCTATAATCAATACCTTCAATGGTAAAATACAAAACATCATATACAAGAAACCCAGGGAGCAACTTAAATGTCTACACAGAACCAGCAATTACCCTAAACACACCAAAAAGCTGCAATATACAGGCAAGCCATCCATATGAAGAACTGCTGCGGTACAAAAGAAAAATCCCCACAAATTGCACACCGTTGCTTATGACATACCATCTTTCCCTGGAACCCATACAGATAATCCTCAAACAATTTCCACTCATAGTAGAAGAAGACCCAATTCTCAAAGAGATCTTTCCAGAACCACCCATCCTAGCCTTTAAATAAGTACCAAACCTTGTCAACCTCATCACCAGAAGCAACCTTCCTATGGCCCAAGGCACATTGAATGGATCCAGACCATGCCGGGACAAAAAACGTAAAACCTGCCAACACATCTCCACCAGTCCCACAATAACTATACCCCACAACAGAACCATCACCATTCCTGGATCTTACACCTGCACCTCCAGAAATGTAATATATATCATCCAGTGCACTAAATACCCTTTATGGAACATATGTAGTAGAAACTGTGTACCAGAATGAATGCACACCAAAAATGTATCAAAGACAAAAATACCTACTTACCCATGGTCTGATAACCCCAGGTAACCTATCTGCATTTTACTAGCTACATTCTGTCACCAGTTCTACGTTCCTCCTTTCTCTCCCAACATCTGTCTGTCACCTATTGTCCCTCATTCCCTCTGATTCTCACTGCCATGCATCTGCATTTTCACAGACCTGAATTTTACATGTTGGCTTGCATTCTACCTAGGAGAGCAAACAAACACCAACAGACTTGCCCTATTGCCTGAAGAAGGATGTTTGTGCCTGAAAGCTTGCAAAGAACAATTTTTCCAGCTATCTGGTTGGTCAAATAAAAGATATTACATCTGCCCAAAGAACCTTGTCTAAACAAATCTCTGTGCCTTAGCCTCCTGGAGCAGCTTATCAACCACGTATCTAGGTTTGCCCGATGCAACTATGAGTGGGTGGGAAGGGCATCCTTGGGAGCACCAGACATACTGGGAATGTAACATTGACATTCCCTGAATGAATTAATTCCGTATTTTCAGTGGATCATGGAATGAACATCACTGGATTACAAACCATTTATTAAAATAGTGACTGCAACACTAAATATAGATTAACTAAGAATCTGTTTCAGTAAATTAGTTAATGCTTTCTGTTTAACACAGCATTTTATAGTAATCTGTTACAGAGAATTGCTTGCTTTCTGTGTTGACAGGGACATGGCATTTAGACAAGGTAAAAGACTCAAAGATCCAAAACCCTCAACTCAAAAGAGGAGCGTCTGGTCTATTGTCTGTTTTGATTAATGAAGCTTTTTGCATAGTGAGATAATGTGATGTTTACTGAACATGGAATGCAATTGCACAGCAGAAATATCAGAAGTATGAATAATATTCAATATGATAACAACATCAATAAACTAATCTATGTATTGCTGGATTCTGCTCCAAAATGTCTCAAACAACATTTGTTTATTTCATAATTGTCAGCCACTTGGATACACTTCTCATCAGGTTCAACAAGTGCTCCAAGCTATAAGGGCCTGAAACAAAAGGAAGTACTTGGAGCAGTCTTGCAGCTTAGTAGTGTTTGGGGTTAATGTAATAAGATTCTGTGGCTAATTCCAGCTATCATACCAGAAATGGAACGTTTCTTTACATACAAGTATGTCATTATAGATTACATACAGCTATACTCATGAGTACAAATTAAAACATTTTAGAAGCCATTTTTTTATTTCAGTAGAAATCGTCAAAATGGATATTCACTAACAGTTCTATAGCAAAATAGAGGGCAAATGAACAAAACCATAGCAATAGCAGTTGCAATCTATACAGAAAACACATCAGTTCTCTTGAATAAGAAAGGTTATTTTCAATGCAGCAAGAATTCCTGGTCATTATTCCAATTTTATATTTTACTTGCATGAGGTATAAAACTGAAGCCTGTCAACAGCTGAGATTATCCAAAAGCCCAGTTCATGTTTCAAAAGTCTGTTAACCAAAGTACCATGGCCAAATTTTGATTAGACCAGGGGTGCTCAACCCGTGTCCCACAGGACAGCTCCAGAGCTTCCCCAAGGGTTTGGAAATTTGGCAGTGACAGTATTAACTGATACTCACCTGCTGCCAAATTTCCACACTTATGGGTAGCCCCACAGGCCAGATAATGTGGCCCTATACACCAGATTGCACCAGCATGTAAACAGGTCCAGATACATAGGATTAGGCCTGCATGTTGCCGGATCTGGGAACATAGGATCAGGCCCATGGACCAACCCATGACACCAACCTGGCATGGTATCTGGGCTGTGTATCAACCCCACGCCACTCATCTGGCCTGAAGGGCCGGAATGTTTGTTGCCACTAGATTAGGCTAATAATTATACTCTGCTCCACCAAATGTTATATCTACTTTTAAGATGGAATGGTATTTTTCACTTCCTGTCCTAAACTGTTGTTCAGCGTGTCAATGTGCCTATGAGCATCTGTTGCCTTCTATCCTAAAAGCAACTGCATTTCAGTGATGGGTGAGGTGACCTTCATGTATAGCTTCACTCATTTGGTGGACAATCAACAGAAAAATACTAAAATGTGTTTGTACAGAGCTAGCATGATGTATCCCTTGTCTTCTGAGTGTTATAGTAAATTGAATATTTCATAATAAATAATCAATTCAAATATAGACGTAAAACTGATGTACAAGGTGTCAGAGAGGTTTAGAGTGCTACAGCCTGAGAAACAGCTTGAGTAATGCAGATTCACAGATTCTTGGAAGTTCTTCCTAAAACATTTCAGACTGCCTTCCTGTGGGGCATGGAATATGTACATAGGAAGATTGGCCATTTAGTGAACGAAAAATTAAAATGTCCTTAGCAGCCTTGACTTGCTGTTTTTCAGTGCTATTACATATTATGTCTTCTTCCAAGAACTTTGGCATTTTTACATGGGCTCTAGAAGGTGTTGGGGTGGGGGGAGGCTGGGGGCACATGCTTTAATTAGCAAGCACTTTTAATTAAAAGTACCTGAGCATCATGTGTATTTCCCATACACATTCCCCATACTGAAAAATGGTGGCAACATGCTTTGAACTGAAGCTAACAGAACAAGTTCTTTAGTTCAAAATGCCCCGCTGCCATTTTTGTGCATGGGGATGCTAATACACCTGACACCAGAGTCTGTTGGAGCATGTTTATTTCCGTGCTCCAGAAGACTCGATTAACTGAGTCTGCTCCAATGCACTGAATTTCCAGTGTGTCAAAGCCAATTCCCTGCACATGTATAGGAGCCCTTTATTTTTAAACATGAAAGCAAAGGAACCTGGAAACAAATAAGAAAGGGAAAGTACTAGATTACTCTCAAATACGCTAATGAAAAATCCAGAACAGCACTGTGTGAATAGAAATAGCTATGCTTATTCCCAGGGTTTTGCAAGGCTACATGACATATGCACTGTGGAAAAGATTTAGGCCCTGATTTAGCCAGGAACTGAAAGATAAGTCTATCATTTAGCTCATAAGTAATATCACTGAAGTAAGAAAGGCTAGAACTGAAGGACATCCACTGAAACGAGCAGGATATAGGTTTAAAACTAACAAGAGAAGTACTTTTTTATGACACATGGTCTTCAGCAAGCCAGGGCTATCTGTGACATCAAAGTCAAACCATCATACCTGTGTTTGGACATGGCCTGGGCAGTTCTGGGTGGGGGGGATGCAGATTCCTGGTCCACCCAGATTTTAAAACCAACTGCTTGGTAGTGGCAGCCGTATTTCTATTCAGGTAGCAGTGAGGGAGTCAATTGACTTCATGTCTCATTATAATCTACCTGATTCCTCCTAAACTCTTCATTTTACAGGTGTTATCAAGCTATCCTTTCTTCTGCACTTCTGTTGTCTGTTAACTGCTCCTTGCAACATAACTTCTATTTCAGCCCTCCAGACTTTTTCTAACTCTAGCTGAAATGGTTAGAAATGTTAACTTAGGTGAACAGTAACTCAGGTGTGGAAATAACTTTCAGTGAAGCATTGGATGCACTGTCAAGATGCTCAAGAAAGCTAGATTTTGTCTTATGGATCTGAAAAAGAGATGTGGTTTAAATACTAATGACAACAGAACTAATGAAACAATATATTTTGAGTATTTTGCCTAGTCTTTTTAAAAAAAAAAAAAAA
>JAGPOW010001296.1:4202222-4220464 GCA_030014935.1 Caiman crocodilus | reverse complement strand
GTGTGTGTGTGTGTGTGTGTGCGTGTGGGCCGCCCGGACACAGCACTGCGGTCCAGGTCCGCGCCCTGGTCGGAGCCCCCCGCCCTACAATTGACAAACAAAGAGAGCCCGCAGGTGACCTGGGCAGGCTGCAGGCAGGCTGGGTGGGGGGAAAGCCGCCGGGAAGTGTCCTCGCTACCGGGGATCGCAGGGCTTGTTGGGTGCTATAAATATCTGTCGTTGGCCCCCATCATCACTCCCCATTTCCTTCTCCTCCCTTCCGCCCCCCCCAGGCAACCTCCACCCCCTCCAACTCCTGCTGCTGCAGAGCATCCATGCGGACAGACACATACCACGGGTTCCTCCGGCTGCCGCTGTACTCCTCGGCTGTGCGGGAGCGCGGGGAGGGGTGGGGGGCGTTGTTCATACCCCAGTTGCATTTGGGTCAGAGATGAGAATAAGCACCGAGTCCTGGGATGTGCGGGGAAGAAGCGGCTCTTTTTCTCCTCCTCCTGTTTCCTCTTCCAAGGGCAGAGTCTTAGAGCGAGCGGGAGCGAGAAGAGAAGTTCCCTGCAATAAACCGCAGGTGTGTGTGTGTGTGTGTGTGCGCGCGCGCCTGTGTGTGTGTGTTTTAAGCAAGATGTTACCCTTTGTTGCATTGGCGACGTTGATGCCAAGGTGCAATGTTCCTTTAAGGCTATCGATACCCTGTTCTGCTAATCTGGCCATCACCGACTTCATTATATTTATATTAGTGTCACCCTCGGATTACTAATTAGATTTGCTGGATAAATGAAATTATTTGTAGGTGCTGTGTACGGAGAGGGGAGCGGAAGGCGGACTGGGATTCCCAAACATTTCACAGGGCTTTTAGATGCCTCGGAAACCTCCAGCGCTGACTTATTTTTATTAGCCGTGCCTCGGATAGTGTCTCTGAAGATGCCATAGGAGCTTGGATTTTTATCCATCAAATGGTTCAGGGCCCCGTCTAATGCCCTATCCTACCTCCCAGTTTGATTCCCTTGCTGAAAAAGGCCCGCTGGTTCACAGGGAAGTACTGAACGAAGCTGGGATCCAGAGCCAAAGCGAAGTGGGAGGCTGGGTGTTTAAAATAATTTTAGGGCCCGATTTCTGCAGTAAAAAAAAGTGAGGAAGGCAAGAGTTTTGGTGGGTTATAGCTCTCATTGGGCCAACTGCATGGCTGGGATAAAGTCGAACAAGATTTCCAGTGCAAGAATAATGCCTTGCAGTCGAAAGCTTGTCTAACTTTATCCCAACCATGTAGGCAGGGAAAAAAGGCTCCAGAGGAAACGAGACCCACAGCCTGGGAGATGTTCAGACGCCCGGCTTTGAACTCAGGGCGCTGATCAACAGGATCTTTTCTTCCTCGCTGGCTTCAGTGAGTTTTCGATCAGGCCCTACAAACTTGACAAGGTGGCCCCTAAGACAAAAACTGCTACATTGCCTAGCATCAACTGGGGCCGGGAAAGAAAGGAAGAGAGAGATGTAGGTCCTGAAGGGTGCATATTTTAATTGATTTGTCTGATTAAAAAGCAGCAGCCACAGCAAGTCACCAGCCGCGTTGGAGTCCCGAGAACTCGACTCTAGTCCTGGCTTTGGCAATGGGCATTTAAAAATGTATGGGAAAACCTTGCTTATACTTCGTCTGAATTAAAAAAAAAACCCAAAACTGTTGCTGGGTTTTTTTTTAAATGGGAGGTAGTACCTCTCCTCTGAAAGGAGTTTAGCGTACAGATTGGCCTAGAGGGGTCGGGGGAAGATGGTTTTTGTTGTTTCCATCGTTTTTTAGCATGTGGGAGGTCCCCGCAGAGTCCGGAAAGGGAGAGCGGGCAAACGTGTGGGTTAATAGGTAGCTTTTGGCAGGGAAACAACGCCACTCCGAATCTCTCCCGAAGCAAGCCCTCGGCAGCTTGTTCCTCACCTAGGGGCACAATACAGGATCGACCCCCGTAAACGGGATTGCAAAATAACCCTCTTCCATAACTGCCACAGTTATGAGGATAGGTGAACTAAGTGCTCAAAATCAGGCCTGGATTCTTGCCGGTGATATTTTCCATTGGACGAACTGCATCGTTGGAATAAAGTTTGACACGTTTTCCACTGCAAGGCACTCTTCTTGCACTGGGAAACTTGTTCGACTTGATCCCAGCCAGGCAGTGGGTCCAATAAGAGATACGACCCCTCCAAAACCCCTCGCCTTCCCCATAATTCCTGGATTATCACGGCTACTACACTACCAAATGAAGGCCTAACACAACTTTACACGTGTGTGCGTGCAGGGGCAGGAGAAGTTTTCCCAGGCTGCCCTACCAATAAATATCTCACCCCTGGTCTGGTTTAGACTTCAGCCTCTGACATCATACAGCAAAGTTGCTATATTAACAAGGTAGAGACAAACACGAAGATCATATTCACTTTGACGGGTTCTGGTTTTGCACAACTAGTTTAGGACAGTGCTACTTCAGGAGCCAAAGGCTGCGCTTAGAAAGCAATCTACAAGCCATTGCGAGGACACCGGCATTCTCCTTGAGTCGTAAACACAGCAAGAGACAAGAGAGATATGTTCTTTAGTGACTCCACAACCCATCTTATTTGAAATCTATCTATCTATCTATCTATCTATCTATTTATCTAGATAGATAGATAGATAGATAGATTTCAAAGATAGATTATCTATCTTGCTGTGTAGATAGATAGATAAGATCGGTTGTGGAGTCACTAAAGAACATATATCACCATAAACTGCACGATGTAATATATACATATCTATCTATCTCAGTTTACAGTGATATATGTGTGTATATATCTATATCTTTATCTATGTATAAACTGATCTAATTTAAATAAATATACATATACATATATGGTGTATACATACACATTCTCATATGCATAAGCATACACATACACATAGACATGTGTGTATTTAAAATAAGGTAAGTTGTGGAGTCACTACAGAACACGATTTGTAAAAGAAGCTAACACGGGTGTGCTTTTTTGGGGGAGCCTCAGAGAAAGCTGCATGTAGTATTGTACTACATGCAGAAGCCACACAGACCGAAGGATGAATACAAAGAAGCTAAAACTCCCATTTGAACGTAACGATGTAGACACCTTTTAAACAAATCGCTAAACCTGAAGATACAGCAGTCAGCGTGGCAGAGGCTTAGGTTTATCCTTAAACCTGAAGATTGCAGCTGGAGGGACTGGCAAAAGAGCCGATGATGTTCCCAGAGGTGCTGAGATCTTCCCGACTCCGTAACTTCATGTTGGGCAAGGCCGGTCTGGACCACGGGTCATTAGATTACTCTCGGGCATTTGCTGCGATAGAAATCAACATGCATCACGTGCGTGGGATCTTGAGTGTGGGATACGAGATACCTTTTTAGATATGTGCAACACTTCCCCCCCTACAAACAACCCGGCAGACAGCCGGTGGTCTCCAAAAAGAATATTTTGGTCTTTATTCAAGTGAAAGGTTTTATCAGCACACATATGATGACTAATACTAATACGGTTGCACACTTTAGATATACGCATCATACGTGTGCGGGAGTCAGTGCGTTTGGTTGCTTGATCGGGTTTCTCAGCTGCTGCCTTACAAACTGAATGTCTGGAAAGGAAGGTGGGGGGGAATCTCCTGATATTTTTTTTCATAGCAAAAAAATAAAGCCCTTGGGGGTGAACCCCCCCCGGTCTATGCTTGTTTTAACTTCCAGGCTCTGTTGTGGCTGAGTCTTTTGCTGGGTTACTTTGCCATTGTAAGCTTATATATGTCCCTCTCAGTTGGCCACTGTGTTTTGTTTCCCGGCTAGGATTCATGACTGAGGGGTTCTAATCGTGTTCTCTTCCAGCAGACGCTAATCAAGTAATTTCCCCATCCCAGCCCCATCAAATTGCTCTTTAGCTGTTGAACTGTGGAGTTTTGCTCCTCTTTTCTCATGCTAATCACACCCATTCAGCATCTCTCTGTGAGGCTATTTGTAGTGGAATAAATCTCCTTGTTTGCCTGCTGCATGATTAATTGATATTGTTGTATGGCTTTTGTTTGGGCTGCGGAGAGCTGAAAAAAAAAAAAAATGTCCAAGCTGAGGTCTTTTCTCAATATCTGTAATAAAGAAGGCTCTTTTTAACAAGGACCAATTAAGCTATTTCCTTCTACCAGGTAGTTCACCAATAAACCTCAGAACAACACGCACGTGTTCATTTTTTAAAAAAATAAGAAAGAAAATGTGCAATCTTTTTTTCTTCTCTTTTCTTTTCTTTTTTTTGACAGTGTAAGATCCTTGAAGGAAAGCAAGCAAAACAGAATAGAAAGATCCCTACCCCACCAAATGATTAAGCATACAGCTCTGAAGCAGCTAGGAGGGAGATGCTGAGACATGGTGCCTTTTCCTGAACTTGTCCTAAACCGAAACACTGATATCTGACATACTGATCCTGCAGTTTTGGCAATGCTTGGTGGGGAGGCTGGAGGAAGAGGACAGGGCAGGTGTTCTAAGAGAAATCCATGCATGAAATATGATATGCTATAAAATAAGGTGGATGTGCACCCTCACCATACAAATACTGTGCATCTTGAGCACTAATCATCCATAGGCCTCCAGTCACATCCCCTTTGTATTTTCTTTTGAAACAAATGTTTCATTGGACAGGTCCACTCTATCCTTTCCACTTTTTCTTCTCCCTGTCCACAGATGTGGAGCTATTTCAAGACTCTTGTCCCACATTCCCATCCCCTCCGCTTGGCTGGGTTTTTTGGTTTTTTTTTAAAATTGTGTCTTTATTCCCAAGGGGTAGTGCTGCAACTTGGATATTCAATTAAATAATTCCAATTCCTCACTTCTCCCTACCTAATGGCTTTCTTGCACATATTTCCTTTTCCGAGTTTTTAAAAAAAGAAAAAGACAAAAAAAGAGGAAAGAAAGAAAAAGAAACAGAAAGAAACTGTTCTCCTTTCTTTTCCCTGTATGCAGGGTAATTGATAGGCTCTATCAGAGGTCAGGATTTGCATAAGAATTAAGAGCAGTAAATTAATTTAATATTCCATGCACATCTCCAATTATTCCTGCAGACCTTTGTCTCCACGGCTGGCAGAGAGAAGGTTCAGCTGCTCTTCAACCAAACAACATCTGTGCAGTTAATAATTTGATAAACAGCTCATACAAATAGTTTCTGAATTATCTGCCAACCCAATGACTATTCAGTTTTGAAACGTTTGGCAAGGTCTCCTACGTGTGGTCTGAGCTTGTATCATTCTTCTAGTGATTTAGCTGCCCAGGCAGACATTTTTGGTCCTTATCTTTTAAATATAATCAGCTATGTTGAACAAAAACCCATCAATAACAATATGTAAAATCAGTAATTACCAGTAATTAATAAACAATTTTTTTTGGTTTTCAGATGATTTTTGCCTGTGCTTGCATAGAAAGTAGGGGTGGGGGTGGGGGCAGGGAAAAACAGACTATTAGAGACTTGAAGAGGCTGTATGTGATAAATAAACATTCTGGTTAGTGCAATGTACTTACAGGAGCTGCCATGCGACACACACACACACACACACACACACAAGTTGGGCTGGAGATTTTCATTTCTCTCTGATCTGTTCTAAGTTTTATGGTCAATGTCAGTGCCCATACAGATGAGAGATGAATAGCTCTCCATAGATTCAGGTTTGGACTATCTTTCCTCTTACACCTCAGCCCTCATTTGTAGTTCTTTGGACTCTTTCTCCTGAGCACACACTGGCAGAGTGCATGTTTTCACTGGAAATCTTGGGCAAGATTTTTTTTTAAAGAGTAATTAAAGCTAAACCCCTAAAGCCATGCTTGGACACCAAAGTGGCCTGGTTTTCAAAAGTGCTGAGTGCCTGCAAATTTCAAGGGGAGCTATTGAGTAGCCAGTGCTTTTGAAAAAAAAAGGCCATTGATTTGAGGTGCCTAAATATGGCTGTAGCAGCCTAAGTTGAGGAACCCATATTTAAACATCTTGGCCCTTGAGAACCCTATTTTTTCACCCCCAACTTTCTGTCTTCACAAATAAACTAGTAATGGTGGAACAAGCTATTATTACCTTGATGTAGTTATTTAATTTCCTATCAATTATAACAGCAACGAGAGTGGTAATACTCCAAATGCCCCAGTCTCTACAGGACAAGAGGAAGATAAGTCCAAATGGATCCCTTTGCACTGGTATGAAGTTTTTTTACTCATTTTCCCTTATGCATGTGTTGCATTTCTAGCATTTGTTTTGATATGTGTTAACAAAAGCAAGTGTGGGTATGTAGTGTCTAGAACCAGATTTACATAGATATTGGGATCCCACTTAAGAGTGAATTCAGATATAGTGAAACTGCATGTGAAATGAAAATGAATGGAAGGGCTAAATTGTTTTGGTGTATTGAAATACGCAACTTTCATTTTCAGTAATAGTGGCCCCTCTTGCTTATAGAGTGTGCTCAGAGCCTTGTAGGATCTTTTTCACAGCAAAGCTCTCCTCTCAAAGAATTGCCTTCACAAGAAAACTGTTCAGTTGTACTTATATTTTAATATTATGTTTCTTGGATTCATATAGAGAAATTGAATGTACAAAACTATTCCTTTCCCCCCTTAATATAACACTGACAGCATAAGTACCTGAAGCAATTGAAAAGTACACCTAAGTTTTGAGTAGTCTCGAATAAAAAGCATTGGTGCTCTCTGTCCTTGCACTTTATTTAATCTGAGCATGGTAGCATTAATCTTCAAATACAGGCAAACATTCTTCAGTGTAGAGGTCTAAATGTCTAACTTTTCAATGAAGACATAGATAACACAACACTTGCCAGAACTGCAAGATCACGGATTCAAACAAAAAGTCATTGAATCAGAGAAATATGACTATTAGAGTCAGATAAATAGCACCAAAATAAAAAAAAATCCACAAGTGTTCTCTAGAGTTTCAAGATTAATTCATTTAAGTTATGTTGCACCTTTGACACAACTTTTGTCTGTCTGCTGCCAACGTGTGAGAAATTGGGTCTTCTCATCTGACTGCTCATGGAAAGCAAATTTTAAGCTCACATGCTCAAGTACTTTATTTGTGCTGGAAACATTAGGCCAAGACCCTGACACAACAGGAGAGGCAACATTCCCAAAATCCTTTCTAGAGCTATGTGGCACAGTTATGTTTGCCAGACAAATAACTGACCTACCCTTTGCCATTGTGACTGAACATACATACAGTTACTTTGTTCAAATGTGATTAGACAAAATAACTTTCAAACACTGAATGCACTTAATAAATCTTAGTTTCCTTATTTTTTATGAATGAGAATTTTGGAAAGGCCTTTTTTGCCCTGAAAGGAAAAGGTTACAAAAATTGTGGAATTACTCTGCTTATTTATCTGCTTGCCTTCCTGAAATGCACCCTCTCTCTGAGGAAGGGGTCTAGAAGAAGTCTCGTTATAAAAGGTATACTCATCCAAGCATGAAACACAGTGTCATGTGACCAAACAACTTTCCAATACTGTTTAGATTTTATATATGTAATTTCATATATTCACAATGAATTGTCTTCAATCTAGTCATAGAGTAATATAGCTAAGTAAAATAAAAGTAAGTATGAACAATTGATCCATTTTAAACGGTCCACAGACATATGGGGAACATTTTAACAGACTAAACTCACTGAATACAAGTATTCTTTGTGAATTATTCACTAGGCTCCAATCACATTGGAGCTCATCTAGTCTATTCACCTGGCTCACAATCACTTCTGAGACATTATATATTTTCCTACCATATTCATACATTTGTATTTTACTTCATCTTCTAAAGATATCTGTACTGCTGGCCTTAGCGAGCTTTTATGTGAATGAATGAACAAATGAATGAATAAACCCGTAAGTTCTCTGAGTCTCTCTTCCCTTCCACTTGAAGGAAGAACTTTGGACTTTGCTTTCTGCTGCCAGAGTGTCTGGTGCTTTATCAGTGTTAATTCAATTCTGTAAAAAGTCATTTTTATAAATGCTTATGCTTCTGACATGCAAACAATAATTTGTGGAGTCCCACGAGCTGTGATATTGCTCATGTTATCTATGTGGACAAACACTAAACTCAGGGTGTGCTTCTGTGCCTGTTTATCATATCAGTGCAACAAAAGGAAATGAAAGGTGGGAATAGTTAATGGCTGAATAATTTTCCCTCTTTCCATCTCCTAAAGCCTTTCAAAAGTGGCCTCTCATTGCTGTTACATTTTGTTTAGAGAGTTTCAGGACTCTACTGCTGATCATCTGCCAAGAGGCAAGGTGGTGTGTTGTTGTTTTGGTGATATCTTTTATTGGACCATCACAGCTCCTGGGCCATCATAGCTACAACAGTACTCCAACTGTACCACATTGTCAAAAGATTATTTCTGTCTGCTCTATTTTTATTAATAATACCAGTGGCATCAGTGGACAAGATAAGCAGGATACTGGCTTAGATCATGAAATCATCATCCTTGCTAAAACTAACGATTAATTCAACTTATAGGAAAATTAATCATTAAAAAATGTAAAGTACCCTGAATAGGAGCTATGTCTTAGTATTAGTTCTAGTCTTCACTGGAGAAGACTAGGACTGAGCACAATTATCAAAGGTGTTGTGTGTAACACAAGAATCTAAGCCCTGTTTTCAAAATCTAAGGTGTTTTGGGAAATGAAGCTTAGACTCCTAAATCACTTAGACACTTACAAAATACGTTACCCTGCATTTTTAGGTTATAGAGAAGGCCTCAATTCAGCATGGTACATAAATACAAGCATAACTTTCAGTACACAAATAATCCCATAGACTTCAATAGGCTTTACACACTTTGCACATACAGGTATGTGTTTAAGTGCTGTCCTACATATGAAATAGATTCTTCAATTTGGGTCTAGTTTAGGATTACATTTGTTGGGTTGCTGCAGGTTAGAACTGAAAAGTGTTTGCAAAAAATACAACACATGAAAAACTTCATGGTACCTCTTTGAATTATATTATGCTACAGACACAGACACTGGCTACTCATTTCCATGAGCATTAAAAATCACTCCAAAATTAATAAAAAGTTGATTTTAGACAGATTACAAGGCTCTTCAGGTTAAAGAAAAGGTTAATTCTCTTCTCCTTAGTTATGCAAGTTTCATATTTGCTGTCAGGAGGATTAGTTGATTTTCCTCTCCCATTTAAAGAGGAAAATTTGCAGAATGAATAGCAATTGAGGAATTATGATATAAATAGAACAGAAATGCTCAAGTGCCAAGTTTTGGATGCACATTTGGGAATTAGTGCATCAGTCTAATCTTATGCTAATATGAGACACCCCAACTTGATGTCCATCGAGCAGTGGAGAGTTCACAGAGTGCTAGGTGACTAGGGCAGCACTGTCTTTTAGGTTGGAGAGCAATGCTCACGCATTAGGATTCAGAGGTTCCAAGATGTACTCTCTGCTGCACATGGCATTACATTGCAGTAGCATGACAGTGACTTTGGGGGTGGTACACAGTTAAAGATTGATTATCACAGAGGGGATTCAGTCTCCTGGGTTTGGGACATCTCAAGAGTTTAGGGCTCTTCGGGCCCAACAGATGGTTTCACCCCATTGTCCTATTTTTAAAATGCACATTTGAGTCAGATCCATTCATTTGACCTGTATGTGTATGACCTGGGGATTATATTTTGCCTCTCTCTAATAAATGGTAGCACAAAACCATATTTCAAATATTTTTTTTCTTTGGCAGCTAAGTAAGCTTCTTTGAAATGTTTTGTTTCCTACTGTTCTCGAAATAGACCCAGACTAAAACCACAACCCCAAACACTTTGGACTGTAGAATACGGGATCTTGATCTGAGTTCTGGTCTTGCTGTCCCTCTTGATGTAATATGTGAAACCACAACTGAACGTCTCAGACTCAGGAGTAGTGGGACATGTTTGAAACCCACACACCTTGACCTAAACATTATGGCTTGGTCCGATCTATATTTGTCTTGCTATTTTTATTGTCCTCAGACATCAAACCAGCTTCTTTTTGTATCATTGACACATTCTCCACTAATATTTGGCATGCCGCACTACAAAGGCTGGGGACAGTTCTTATACTAGATCTGTGAAAAGGTAATGTTGTGCAACTACCTCAATAATGAAAACTGAGGTTCTTCACATTTTTCCGTGTGGAGCTCAGTCTAGAAGACAGTTTTCAGTGGGTGTTGGGCCACCAGAAAGCCTCGTCCTGATCTGTTAGAATAAACTTTCCTACACATTATCAGGCACAGAAGATTATGTATGCCATCCTTACTTCACCCATTTGTGGAGCAATGTTCTCAGTCCCCAGTAGTTTGGTTACCACAACCGACTCTTGACTACAAGCCTCAGAGAACACAATGGTGAGTTCTTCTTCCCCCACTGTCATACTACCCCAGTAAAGTCTATGGACATTTTAAGAATTGGTCCTATTATTGCTATCATCACTGTTAAACAACAAAGAGGACAAGGTTGTCTGTTCAAGCACTGGGCTGGGAGCTCACACTCCTGACTTCCATCACTAGGTCTGGTAATGGTCTGTTCTGTGGATTTGTGGAAAATCATGTTATTATTCCAGTGTCTCTCGGTTAAACCATAAGCAAGAGAGTTCCAACAAGACTACTCGCCTAGCTCGCACTAACATCCTTCCCCCCATGAAACATTTCTAGCTTTGGAAAGACAGCCTGTCTGTAGTAACATTCAAAACTGGTAGCCTGGCTCACATGTGGGGTTTGCTGCATAAGCTAACCAATGAATCAAGCGTAAAAATCGTCCAGAAGATGATACTGATTAGCACGAGCCCTCTCTTCTTCCCTTATGACCCAGGTGTTTGGAACTAAGAAGAATGGTTTCTGCAGTCAAGTCAATCCTGCTGTCATGACCTCTGCACTTCTGCATGAAGGAAAAGCCTACGCATAATTTGTTTTTAATTGAACCTGTAAATTATATGTCAAGGAAATCCTTCTGACCAATCAAAAAGTGCCAAAGACTGAGCCTTTGTCCCGAGGCAAAGCTGGATTAAAATGCATAGTGAAAAGCTGATCAGGACTAGTAGTAGAGATGATATCTTTTATTAGACCAACAAGATTTCTGCAAAAAAAAAAATCTTTAATTGCAAGCTTTCAGGCACAAACACCCTTCATCAGGCACTGGAGAAAAGATTGTAAAAGTTTTCCTGGGTAGAAATGAAGGTTCATATTTCAAAGGATTTCACAGAGGAGTCAATAGATGGAAAACTCCTCTGGGCTGTCAGTTCATAGCTGGTATGAAGCCTCTCACCTCCTGTGAGGATCAGTGATGATGCAAATTATCTTGAAACAAAGGCAGGAGCAGGATGTCAGGTTTCAGGTGGTCACAGTTGCTTCTTGCTTGGGAAAATATGCACAATTCAATTAAAAAAATCAGCTAAAATTTGATATCTTCCATGTGTTAGGTATCCAGGTTGTAGCTGACCTGGATATTGGTCTAGAGGAAAAGGCATTTTTCTTTTCATTTTCTTATAATGAAAAGCCATTCTTCCTATCATAGTCCCTCTTTGCATACAGAGGTCTCCCTTGGACTGGTTATTTACTTTTGTCCTCCATCAGATGAGGTTCTCACCTTCCATTCTTGAAGGACTTGGCCTCTGAAGCTCACACCCTCCTGCAATTTATCCCTGTCCAACTTGCGTACACTTATCCACATAAGCCATTTAGTATCAATGGAAAATTCCAGACAAATTGAGACCACAAGGGATCAGTGGCAGCTGCTTAGGGAAGATGAAAAGACAGAACTATACATGGAAAATAAGATTAAAAGGACAAGCCATAGACTAGATAAGCTGTGGTATAACTATGGTTTCAGAACTATAGTGCCACTGTCATAGTAGATATACTATGTGTAGTATTTGCAGATGGCCACATTTCTCACCCTTCAGGTTACTTAAGAGTAGAAATTAAACTCCAGTGCCGTGAATACTGTACCTCAAACTCCAGCCAAACGTCTTCCTTTGCCTCGTACCCAAATAAAGCTCAATATGGTAGAACTTATTTTTTACAGTGCTTCATCATGGATCACAGGGATAAATGCAGGCTGCAAAGGAACCTCTCTAGTATTAAATTGAACACCAAGAGATTGCACAAACAGCTTAACAAGGCAATTAAAAGCTCTCTAAGCAATATTACTGGTAACAAATGCAATTTGCATATTTGTCAATATTGTCATCCAATACTGTCGATAATTGTAATTAAAGGTAATGGAAAATTTAGATATTAAACTCTGTACGTGGGTGTATTTAAGCTGCCTTTGCTGTGTTGCTTTGTGAAGCAATCTCTCTTTACTGACTTTCTCATCAGGTTGCTATTCTACTCTTTTTTTATTGAGCCATAGAAGTGTCTGTAATGAGAGATTAAAATAGTAGTTGTACACAGTGATTTATTTGTGAAATTCCTCAAGGCGCGTGTCTGCATGTGTGTGTGTACAAGCCACACAAAGGTCTCTGGGTGGCCAACCAAAGTAAATAATGTATTGTAATATATTTAACAAATGATAATGCAGGCCACAGAAAAATACATAGAAGGGGGAAAAAATCATTCCTCGGGTGGTAAGTTATTGAACCTTTACAGCCAGGGAGCTAGGAAGCTGGGGGAGGGGTTGTTTCTCTCCGGTTTCTCCCCTACAAATAAATCACTGGCCTTGCATTGCCTATGTCTGAATAAAATATGACAGGTCTCTCTCGTAGGGCCTATATGCTGCTCTGTAACAAGTCACATTACTCTCTTGCCATGCATACTGACTGCAAATTGTGTAGGTTATCATGCGATGCTATAAAAAAAAAAACATTCTTCCCCCAACTGATTATGAACCTCATGCATAGCAAATGACAGAGCAATAACGCTCAGATTTCCTGTAGCGGAGGCAAAAAAAAAAAAAACAAACCAAATTTATACACTGACAGGCTAATGGATACTTTCCCGAAGAGCGGTTAGAAAGAAGTACTAAATGGGCCTATGCTGATGCAGGGCAGTAGACCTGGTCAGGGATCAAGACACACAGCAACATATCGGATAACATATAATTGGCAGGTCACATCCAAATGAGTGTAGTCATGCATCATCTGGAAGGCTTTTGCTGGTGATAAAGACACTTGTAAACAATTCAGTCACTGAACATGGCAATAATATGTTGATCCAGCATGTAATGAGGTGTTCCTGGAATCAATAAACTAGTCATGAAGAGCAGGGAGCAAGGTCAGTGTCTGCCTTTTTGATGACCTTTCCTTGCTAGTAAGGACATCATATACTCTGAAGAGGACTTTTCTCATATTGCAGAAAGCGCTGAGTGTCAGAACTTTCATTCGCAGCAAGCAAATGAACAACCAGGCTCTGCATGCTAATGAAGTCCAGGCTATTTTCCACCTTTTCATCTGCACATTATGCTCTTGACTTTGGAGAAGGTGGGAATTAGGTTGGACCCTGGTGTCAGACTGCCTGATGGCTTGGCTCCGGAAAACTGGTAATTGAAGCTGATGACTGATGCGGAGGAGGCCTGAATTTGGAAATAAACAGTTTCAAGCACTGCATGTCATTTCTAGAGAGACTGCTGAGTGAATGGAAATGAGCTCTGTTTCTTGAATCTAATGCAGTTTCTCAGCAGGAAAAACACCGTCTTTTAGACAACAATGCCAGTCATTAAGATTTAAATGTTCTGGTGATAATATAAGGAATACCTTCTGCTTTCACAAACAGCACTTATGTAAATTTCCTTCAGTACTGAGATCTACATTTAATCCATGCCCAAGAAGGCAGCACTGTTTTTGGAGGAGTCAAAAATCTCAAAATAACATTCGAAAGAAGAACAAGAAAACCGCTTTGTTATTAGCCAGGTCACAATGGCAAAAAAGCCCTTTCTCTCTCAGACACGATGCAAGAGAGGTTTTGAATAGTACTATAAAAAAACAAACAAGCACCTCAGTTATGCTATATTTCTACCATTTAATTCTTCCCCTTAAACATATCTTCCATTCGTAGATCATAAGAATATTCCTACCTTTTACATCTATATCGAAAAAATTAATGTCAGGCCATATTCCTTAGTGGTATAACTCAACAGAGGTATTTTGAATATCCAACCCAGAGAGCCTAGAAGATACACACATTGTCCCCATTGTTCAAAACCCTTAAAGCTCCATACTTTCAGAACTGAGAATAGTTCCCCTTGTACACACATTAAAATCATTACAAACTGTTTAAAAACCTTATCTGAGCTTGTGAAATGAAATTGAAGGATTTGTTCCTTTGGGCAGAGAGAGCAAGCAAGCACGCACGTAAATGTAACCCAGTTTTTTTTTTATATATTTTGAGGGTTTTGAAAATCAACATTGTGTAACCCATTTCTTATTTGTTCATTTGTTACTTATAAATATGTTCTAAAGCTAGTTAGAACTGAATAGGAATAATCCTCAATTATCTAGTTTTCTGCCCCCACAGAAATGTTATTTTATGACTTGTTTTAAAACAATAATAAAAAAATCTGTTTCCTAAGCCTGGTTTAAACAGCTCTTTCTGACATAGTTAAAATTAGAGTTGGCAAGCCGGTCAATTGACCGGTCAAATATTGTCCATTGACTTCATATTTTTGACTGAGCAAACATTATAGCAATTTTACCAAAAAACCTAATTTTTTGGACTTTTCTTAACAGAAATGTGATTTTTTTAA
This sequence comes from Caiman crocodilus, assembly GCA_030014935.1. Taxonomy (NCBI): domain Eukaryota; kingdom Metazoa; phylum Chordata; order Crocodylia; family Alligatoridae; genus Caiman; species Caiman crocodilus. The sequence continues at coordinate 4,205,744 of JAGPOW010001296.1, read as the reverse complement.
AATGTTTGCTGACACTTTTCTTAATGGAAAACTGTGCTTTTTCTGTGTATTACTTGGACCTATTGGCAATTTTTTACAATTCTTGGCCAATATTTGACCAGACAATTGACCAAACTTCATTTGACTGGTCAAATACCCAACCCTAGTTAAAATACTGGGTCCAGTTCACCACCATATTACTTCAGCTTTATACCAAGGTAATGCCAGTGACTTCAGGAGAATTCTACTGTTATGGATATTGGTAGGTACTGGGCCCTTTTAGTCAGATATAAGCAAACTTGGACCTCTATCCTGCTGCCATATTGCCCTGATCTCTGGAAATTGGATACGGTCCTGAAATGGTTTGTCTCCCTTATCAAAATAGGAATTGAGGGCACTTTTACATGTACTCCAGGGATGGGGGAGCAGTGCTTTAATTAGAGTGGCTCCAAGAGCTGCTCTAATTAAAGCACCGCCACATCTCATGTATCAGCATCCCTGCAGGGTTCAAATTATCGGGGGAGCTTGTTTGATGAGCTTTAGTTCAAGCAGCCCCATTGCTGTTTTTAAGTATGGGGCACTGATATACGAGACGCAGAAGGTTGTTGGAGCGTGGTAATTGCCAGGCTCCAGCAGACTTGATCAATCGAGTCTGCTCCGACACACTGGGAGTCCAGTGTGTTGGAGCAGCCTCCATGCTCATGTATAGGCCCCCTGAGTGTCTAACATAATGCTGCTTTTTGAGTGTTCCCACTTACATCTAAGTCTCATCCTATTTCTTTTATGAGCTGTTTCACAGTTATCAAATATTTTATTTAGTGGATGTGAAGTGTTTTATCCAATACTGTCCAAGCACTGAATATACAACTTACTGCTAACTCAAATCCTGCCAGGGGTTGCTCACTTAGCAGGATTGAGCTATAAAGGAGTTACTTATTACATGAGCCCTTAGGGAGTGCATGTCCTTTTGCAAGGCTGGGGCATCACAACAATCACAACACTTCTGCTAGGATCCAGCTCACCTTCACAAGAAAAAAATTGTCAGGACAGGTCATGACAGGATGTGAATGGGCGTGTGTAGGACAACACAGGAGTGATACAGGAAGTCATTCAGCATTTGGCAGTCTCTTATTCAGCATATGGCAATCAGTTCTTTTACTTAGTGCAAAGCTGTTGTCCCTCAGATGGTGCTTGGGCAGCTACAGTTGATGATAAAAAACTGATACTCTGGAAACTTGTGGTCATTTAAAATTCCCTAGCGTACACTTTTGCTGAATTTAGTGCCCAGGTCAAAGGTCAAAGCAACTGTATGCTACCTCAGTCATTTCCTTTAGCAGCTTCCTTTGGACATGGCACTCTTCACTTCCTGTCCTAGATTGTCATGTAACGTTATTGCATGCTGTTAAACAGCTGCCGCTTCTCCCTCAGTGGGGGCAGGCTTTTAGTATTAGGTCTCTTTTAAGTGTAATGTTTTGGGATGCCTCAGTGTGCAAGGACATGGAAGGCTGCAATAAATTATTGAAGCAAATAAAACAAAATGCAGTGCTACTGGGAGCATCTACACATGCACATGAACTTTGCACTAACTTAAATTATTGCACAGTATGGGCACGCATCTACAGGTGCACACCTGTACTGCACAGTTAATATGGTGAAATTTATGTCTGATTAGTTACTGCACAATAATGCACGAGCAGATGCCTTGGGACGAACTTTAGTCCCAAGTCAGTCCACACACAGCATTAATGTGCTTTAATGCTTGTACTTGCAGACACCAGCCTACTCCCGCTTATTGAGCCGTAACTTACTGTGCAGTAAATTTAAATCAATGTAAATGCACGTGTAGACACACCCACTGAGATTTAGTCTGCCACCACTCTAGTGCTCTGTCAGAGAAGAGTACTCAGCTGCAGTTGCCAGCTACCTTACCTCTTGTTAAATTTATTTTTCTGTGACATTGTCTTTTAGAAACAAACAAATTCATTCTCATGGGTTTCTTAAAATTATATTCTCCTGAAAACAGAAGGGCCTGATTCTGATCTCCAGTGACTTAGTGAAATTATTGCCTATTTCCACCTTAAATTTAAAAACAGAATTTGGCTCCACTTACCTGTGGGTCTCAATTTTTTTTTTTGATTCAAGGCTCCACTCAGAAAATGTTATCTCTTAGCTTTTACTTGTTTCATGATCACAGAAAAATAATAAATCAATCCTTCAGTTGCAAAAAACTCAGAAAGGCCACAACAGGTCAGAACGTTTTGACACTATGAATTCCTATTTGAAATCGCTGGGTTTACCTTCTGAATCATGCTGGTATTTGCATGTCTAACATTGCTAATATTGCCATGGCACTCTGGTTAAGAATCACTGATTTAGGGATTGTGGGCCCAGTTCTGCACATGCTGAAGTCGAAAATCCTTTTTGCGGAGGAGGTGAGGAGAGTTATTCTTTCTTTAAAAGAGGAACATATTAACCTCATTTGCACCGGATCCTTATTGTAAATAAAGTGGGACAAAGAAACTTTCCATCTTCCTTCACAGAGTGATGTTTTAAATTGCAAGAGTGGAAGTACATTACATGTGAGCATTTCCAAGCAAAAAACTTTGTTTTTACCACAGTCATTAGTATTTAAAGACAACCAACCACTTATTTAAACTGTGAATGACAAATTACTGTTTATTTGTAAACAACAAAGCAGAGTAACAGTAGTATGCAGCAAACATGCCAGGAAACTACATTATATAGATTCTTCTTCGCCCTTTGTTAATTTTCTAAGGATTGGCTGAAAAAAAAGATGTTAAGGTAAAATGTTCCCAGCAAATTTTGTAATACTAAGATGTGCTTTATTATTAAATGCTTATCAATAGACAACAAAACATTCATTTTGATAACAGCAAAAATTTGAACAGCTCTTTGGGGCAGGAGTTGTCTTTTCATCTGTATTCAGTGCTTGGCAGAATGGACACTTTAGGCCCCTAGGTACTACAAACAACAGCAATGTTAAATATGTAAATGGAAGGGCCCATACTGTAACCCTTGCTCACTTAAGTAACCATTACCTATGCAAACACTCACATTAACATCAATAGGACTATTGCTATAAGAAAGGGCTATACATATCAGTAAATGGGGTGGGATCAGACCCAGAACCATCGTGCTGGAATATGTCCCTTTCTTACCCTGCCATTTCAGTCAGATGCATTATTATTCTTCACTTCCTCTCTTAGACACACTCTTCTGTGGGGAAGCTGGTGTAGATTTGCTACAAGTCCCACCACTGAGATGAGTGTATAGCAGGGATGAGTATAACGGTCCTTATACACCGGGGCTAAATTTTTTCAGTTACTCCACAACTCCATTGCTTCCAAGATGGTTGTGCCAATGTGACTGAAATGAGAATGGGAATCACAGTCTGCACTGAATTCTGTATCCTTCTGGATGAAGGATTGTATTCAGATGCAAGGTATTTTTATTACAGTCCTACAGTATTAGAGAGAGACTTGCCAAACTCTTCTGGTAGCCAAAGGAAGGCGCTACTGACAT
>JAGPOW010001296.1:4178037-4202122 GCA_030014935.1 Caiman crocodilus | reverse complement strand
GAGGCGCTACTTCACAGTCAGGGCGGCTGGGACCTGGAACCAACTTCCAAGCGAAGCAGTGCTGGATCCCACCCTGGGGGTCTTTAAGAGGAGGTTAGACGAACACCTTGCTGGGATCGTTTGACCCCAGTACTTTTTCCTGACATGGCAGGGGGTCGGACTTGATGATCTGCTCAGGTCCCTTCCAACCCTACCAACTATGAAAGAAATAAAATTTTAAGAGCGTTCATATTTTGTCATTGGATTTTCTTAATCAGCACGCATCACAATCCTTAAAAATTGCAGCCTCATTTTATTTATTTTTAGTATTTTCTCTAAATCCGATTTTCAAGGGAGCCTTTAAACAAAATTCCTACTTTGATGGTATTTGCCTATTGCGCATGCTGTAGTTTTATAGTGATTTTACACCATTCAGATGGTAAGGAAACGTGAGTAAAGCTGTATATAATATCTGTACTAAGGAAAAAAAATCCACAAACCTGAAGCTTTGAAGTTTATAATGAAGTGCGTGTGTGTATATCAAGGCAGAGTCTAAACAAGGATGACACTGTCTTTTGCTTTGGTCCATCACATACATCAACCGTCTTCATGGTCCCCAAACTTCATTAATAATGTCCTTCTCTATGCTAATACAATCAGAAAATTATGCAGACTGTTTATATTTCTTTACAGGCAGAACAGGCTGATGACACGAATCAGCCATTAGCGATTCACATTGAGGAGTCTCCACTAATTGTGCAGAATGTAATTAGTGATTATGTAATATCTAAGCTCTTGCAACTGTCATTAATGTCCACTATTCACCAGAGATAGTTCTTACTGAATTAGAGAATGATTACTGCATGGTAAATCTACTTAATCCTAAATATGCTAATTAACACTGTATGCACTTTAGACAGTGGTTAAAAGCACTAGTAACCTCAAAAAAAAAAGGTTGCAATACACCAGAGTCTAAATTGCCTGCAATGGATTTTCCTTTAAAAGGTAAATTTATTTAATTAAATGGTATAGTAAACTCTAAGGCACAGCTATTGACTAGTACAACCAAAGTAAGATTTTTCTGTAATAGATATAGTGAGGGGCTCTTTTACTATATTAATGTGCTTCTGAAATTTAGTTTCAGCTTGGATGTATTGCCTGTTACAGCTACCAGTGCTATATGGCAGACATTTAGATATCATACCAAAAAGAGGTGCACTATGCATCTTATATAAAAATGTATTTATTTCTTTATCTAATATATGCATTATGAAACTAAATGTCATAAGTTTTCTTTGCTAATCTAATGCCTATTTTAGTTATATATATAGATAGCTAAAATAAGCACTAGATTGGCAAAGAAAACTTATTTTAAATAGGTTTCAGAAAGTCCCCCCTCCAAGATTAAATCTTCAGCTTTTGAAGCTTGCTTAGTTTATTACAGCATTCTTTAGGTCATAAAATATACTACTACTACAGGCAGATACAGTAGTTTTCCCTATAAATTCTTACTTAAATTTTAATTTGAAGATTTATTTGTGCAAAACAGACTTTAGATTTTAAACGCTACATACCAAATGAATTGAAAAAAATACAGCAATCATATAGTTTTTTTTAATGTCTCTTTCCAATGCCTACATTATTTAATGTATTCTGATTTTCCATAAAAAAGATATGGCTGTCATGAACCCCTAGGATAATAGCATTTTGTGATTTATGAAGATTCTTCCTGCTTATATATTTTATATAAATAATAAATACTCCTGCGTGTATCACTGCACTCATTCATAATCAAAAGCTGCATAGGCTGTAAAAAGACTTTGCGTAGTAACATATTTAAAATCAGCTTACAAAAATTGGATAACTAATATATCAGACACAAAATAAGTCATTGTAGCAAGCCTACTAAAAGAAAAATTAACAGCATAATGCAATCTGCCACACACTTTTATCAGCAGGCTGAAATAACAAAAGTAAAAAAACCCTCAAAATTCCCCACAAAAGAAAGTTCCTCAAATAAGTGAAAAGTATGATAAGAAATTAAGCATATTCTTAATTTTCCTGGGCGTAATACATTTTTATAGCTGATTTTGAGATTACAAGTTGACTTTGAATGTCTTAAACATATATTGTATATCGTCCAAATGTGTTAAACGGCTGATATGGATGAAAAATATTAATATAAATAAAGTCCAGGCCTGTAAGTTGCAAAGGACCTATTTACCAGAGTGCCAAATATTGCAGCTCGCACTGGAACTGGGGTTGAACCACCCCTCTGAACAATCAGCCTCTTAACACCGTCAACTTCCACTTGTTTCAGTACCCCTGGAAGGGGCTGGGGGACAGTGCAGGTGCTAAGGCACATGGTTGACAGCCCCGAGGTCACAAGTTTGAGGCCATAGCAGAAACACTGATGGCATGGGCAGATTCCAATGAATCTGTGAATTCTGCTAAATACTTTGTCACAAGGGCATAGGTAACTGGCGGGGGGTACGTGCCTCGCCCTCCTCCCCCCCCAGCCAGGTCTGCCCCCGCTGCTGACACCAGCAGCGGCTTCTGCAGGTGCTTGCCAGCCCTGTCCCTGCCACCAACTATGCCAGTGGCTTCTGCGGGTGCTCGCCAGCCCCATCCCCACTGCCAACAGCTTCTGCAGGTGCTCGCCAACCCCATCCCTGCTGCTTGCTGCTGGCTTCTGTGGGTGCTAGCCAGCCCTCTCCCCACTGCCAATGCTGCTGCCAGCTTCTGTGGGTGCTAGCCAGCCCTGTCCCTGCGGCCACTGCTGGCTTCTGCAGATGTTTGCCAGCTGTGTCCTGCTGCCAATGCCCCCGCCAGCTTCTGTGGGTGCTTGCCAGCTCCATCCCCACTGCCACCACCAGCTTCCGTGGGTGCCCCGCCAGACTCAGGAGGCACCAGTTACCCATGCACAAGGGCACAGAAAAAGGAAAGGAAAGTAAAAGTGTGAAGTGCTCAGCTCACAGCACCACACCATGGATTTAAGGACACAAAAGGACAGATCTTTTATAAGAAAAACTCAATACTCTACACGGCAGGCACCATTCATTTAGATTTTCTCTGGCTTTATGTTGTAAATACAGGCATCAGTGACTGGTGCCTCCTGAATCTTGCGGGGCAGCTGCAGAAGCCGCCGACCCTGTCAGGGGGGAACACCAGCCCTGCCAAAAGCATTAGTGTCAACCATCGGTTGGGCTTCGGCCCTGTCAGGGACGGCACGTGCACTCCCATGCACCCCCTACCAGTCGGCAGCACCACCCCTTACTGAATTTCACAGTACCAGCTTACGCCAGCTGTCTTTGGCCTTCTTTGCAGAAACATTTCCCTGCTGTAATGTAGTCAAACAAGGTACAGACACAACCAAGATTTCACTACCTGGTGCAGCTTTCATTATCAATGTGAACAGTGCCAACAAAGTCTGGGCCACATAAGAATGGTACTCACTGGGTCAGGTCTTTTGACAATGAACTGTATGGCAAGAGACAGAAGTCGTGAATCCATCTGAAGGGAGACAGCTAATTCCTCACCATGCTTTGTTCACAAAACCACAGATAAGCACCACCCCCCTCCATTGCCTAAACTCCATTGATATTAAGGGCAGATAGAGGCAGGCAGGATTAAACTAAGGAAAAGTTCCTCTCTGCAGCATGATCCATTCCAGCTTCTGCAGCCCCTGGACTTTCATGCCAGTTGGTTTTTACTCTGGATGTTTCTGGATAGCAATCAGAGGAGGCAGACAATGGCAACACCATCACAATGCTTTGAGGGGCAATTGAACCAAAGAAGGGGGCTTTTGTAAAGGTCCAAAGGACACTTATTTGGGCAAGGAGACCAAAACTCACCCCACTCAACAGTGAAGAACAAAAGACACTGTTCCACAAGGAATAAGTAGGCAGCAATTGCATTGGTTTCAGCTCAGGGAGTTTCCTGCACACTCACAGGTAGAGAAGCCCATTCTAATATATAAAAGGGCCACACTGTAGTGCAGACACTAGTTTCTCTTGTCATGACTCATTTGTTCAGTCAGGCTGTGTCCAGATGAGTGCAGATGTGCGGTATGCGGTGCCACACACCGCACATGCGGGCGTTCCCTGCACTGCTCCCTTAACTAATAGTGGTGTTTCATTTTAATCACAGAAAAGTGTGGATTTGGGGTTACTTTTTTAAATCTGAAAATTGGGGTTCGTTTGGGGTTTTTTTTATCAGAGAAAACCAGGACCCCTGGTAATCAGGTATAATGATTTTGATCAGGACCTCTAGCCTCTCAGTTTGCCATGCTAGATTTAATACCCGGATGTACCCAAAACCACAGTTCTCCCTTTCATCTGAAAGTCTGCCTGGTGCCTCTTGACACCAGGTTGAGGAACTAGTTCAGTATATGCACACAGCAAAAACATAAGCTCCATGCTCTCCAACACCAGAGTTTGCCCGGGAGGTCTCCCATTCAAGCTGTGACCAACCCTAGTTGTGCCTGGCTTGTGAGCTCACACCCTGATTTCAGAATGACTACAGTACAGTACACACCGTTTTGTAAAAAGGAAACCGTGTTTACATTATGAAGTTGCCCATAACACCTAAATCCAAGGGGTGCCCCACTGCCGCCAAACATGTGGGGACACTTTCAACATGACAAGCACCCTGAACTAGAACATGCTTGAATTGATGATACTGCATTACATTCCTTCCCATCCTCTCCTCCTCTTAGTTTTGGGTGTGTTGTCTGAGACCATTGCTACTTCCCTACTTCCCCTGCCACCCCTTAGACTTTTTGCTTTCTGTGAAGTTCTGGGTTTTGCTAAATAGCAGAAAAAACACATAAGACAGGATTCTTCTCTAATAAATGACTCTACAGTGTTGCTGTAGGATTCGTTGTTTATTGTCTCTGCCATTAACTATAGAAAGGTATCAAGACACACGGTATGTTTTTCTGTCAGCCATGCAAGTTCTTTTGAGGCCCTGACTGTCAAGATGGGTTCTTTCCGGCCCGTGAATCACTACCCATCCCAGAAATAAAAATGTCACAGACAAGTGTCTGTGACACCTTAGTAGCTCTACTGTCTTCAAAACGTAACACAGCAAGTTATACCTGAACAACTCCACTGAAAACTAATGGAGTTGCATTTTATTACTGGCAGGGCTGGATTAATGCATAGGCAAACTAGGCACATGCCTAAGGCCCTGCACTGCCAGGGGCCCTGGTTCTTCCCTCCATGGAGGCAGTGCAAATGGCCCCATCTACCTCCTTTCCCTTCCCTTCTCTTCCACCAGCTTCACTGCCACTGTGGCTGCTTCCTTGTGGCTGCTCCAAACTCCGCTCCTCACAGGCAGCAGTGCTGGGGTGACGAGGAGGGTCCTGACCAGCCTAGAGCCCACACATTTGTTTGCCTAGGGCCCACTAAAGGGTTAATCCACCCTTATTACTGGACGGGATATACAAGTCAGAATGAAACCAGATTAACTGGCAGACTCCAGGCTAAGCCTGCAGGGCCGGCTGTTAGGAATAAACACATCCTTTTACTTCTAGTCTGAGCAGATCTGATATGAAATCAGAGACACACAATAAGCACAGATTCCTACAATGACATTTTCAGAGTCCCCTTTTGGAGGAGAAATGCATTTCAACTCTTATACTGGCTGATATTCTGGCAGAACAATTTATGCCATTTCTGTAAATAGTTGCATAGCAAACTCTCTCTTATACAGCTTATTGGCAAACAGTTCTTTATTTGCAAGCTTTTGGGCATGTTTACCCTTCTTCAGGCATAGTAAAATGCAACAATTGTAACACTTCTCCTACATGGAAATGAAAAGTCATATGAATTTTCATGAATAGGAGAAATTTTACAATCTTTGCGTTCTCCTTTGCCTGAAAAAGGGTGAGTGAGCCCAACAGTTTGCAAATAGACAATTTTTTTGCAAATATCTAGTTGGTTGATTAAAAGATATTCCCTCTACCCAGCGTTCTGATTCCTTCTGCCTGTAGACCAATACGGCTACAACCTGTACTCCTCTTATATAAGTTATTACTTCAGTGTAAAGATATGCTCGAGATTGAAAAGTAGACTGCAGAGTTTCAGACAGGCCCCTTTCTTGTGCAGAGACAGATGGCCCTAGGCCCACCAAGAAAACTTTAATTCTCTTCCAATGAGGGAGGCTACAAGAGACGCAAGTGATTCAGGGGAACAACAAATGTGAAAACAGGGATGGGAGTGCAGGTCAAAGGTTAATATTAGTGCTTCAAGGAGGGACACTGAGAAGAGGACGCTGGCCAGCATCCACTGGCCTTCAAATGAGTCCAATGACAGAATTTCAGACAGGAAACAACTTTTTAAACCAATTTTGAAAATCTCTTTCAAGACAACTTTAAATTTATAGTTCAGAAAAACTGTGGTTAGCTACCTGTAGATGCAACTAATTTAAAAAACTGAAAACTTTATTGCCATTAGCACAATAAGATGGTAATCTAACTCCTATCAAAACTGATGAATTCCCAGAGGGGTCAATAAGTGTCTTTCATTGGAGTGTAAAGTGAATTAGTTTCTCTGTGATAGGGAAAGTCATAATTCAAATGGTTAAGTTATATAGGTGAAACATGCAATGTATTGTGCATTCATATTCATTTTTAAATGAAAATTCAAAGAAGAAGTAGCCAACTCAGTATGCATGGGCGCCAGCTATACAATCCAGAGATTTAAGAGTCCCTATACATTCACTTACAGAAAGGAGTTCTGGCACAGAAAATGAGCCTTTAGGAAATAAGGTTCCTAAATAAAAGACCTGCCCCTAAAACTGATTTAGGGGCTTATTTTCAATCAACTTTGGAAATAATATGGGGTCTGACACCTGTCAACCTTTAGTGACCTAAGTAAAGATTTCCATGTGTTTTAAATGCTCTTAACACATACTAATATATTCTGATATTCCATGATGAAAAGGGCAGCTGATACTAGAAATTCAAATGTAGCATTCCTCCTCTGTGGATCTCAAGTTGCTTGACAAATAAGAGTTCAGTAAACCTGGGCCTCAGTGTATGTGTATGTGTGTGTATTTTTTGGTTGACTTATTTGTTTTTAATGCTGACACTTGCATTAAGGAAGACTGTTTGGGAAGAAGGTACCATGTCTTTTTTTTTGTGAGAACACCCAACTTAAGTTGAGTATCCTCAGAGTTAGGAAAACTGATTCAAATGGCCCATGCTCAGAGGCTACCACATAGTGCTCCTGTCAGTACTGCATTAGCACAAGGTCATCTCACTAACACCAACCTTTCCAAGCTGGTAACATACAATATTTACTCAAATATAAGATGGCCCCCAATAATTAGATTCTGTATATGGAAAATGTATAAATTTATTATAATTTCTCCAGGTATAGCATCTAATTATAGGAGGTTTGCCTTCAGTTTGTCCCCTTCCCACTGCTAGGTGAGGAAAAATAAATTGAGGTTGGGGGGAAGCCAGGTAGCCCCCTTGCGCTCCACCACCCCAACTTCTTCCCTCCGCAAGCCCTTCCCCTATCCTGACCATCTCATACTGCTCACATGGAAGGCGGGGTGTAAATTTGAAAACCCTGCTTTTGTACTATGGGTATCCATAGATGTAGTTCATTCAGAATTGATGCATTTTACCTTGTGTGAAAGTGCTGTTTTACACAGGTCAACACATCTAGCACATTTTATCAACACATTTTTAAGTAGCACCTTTGTACCTATTTATATATAGTATAAAGTGTGCATGATATTAATCCAAAACCAAAGGCTAATGATGTAACATATAGTTCATTGGGCTGGGCTGCAGCAGAGACAGCAGTGTGTGTGTACCCCAGATACCCCCCAACAAAGAATCCACATGCTAATTAGTCTCTCCTCCATGACTGCAATTAGGTGTTTTTGTGATGAGCCCTGGGATCCTCCAAAAATTTATCTGCAGATAAGGTGCAAGGCAACTTGGTCCTGCTCCACGTCATTTGGGGCAGGGCCACAATAATCATATGCAACAGGCTGAGAGAGGAGGCAACAGCGGCATTCTGGGTAAACAGTTTGGGGCTCTCTTTGGTGATGTTTGCCAGACGGTTAAAACCGATGAAGAAACGGGAGTATTTGGAAACGAGAGACAAAGGCACAGTGAGCTGTGGGAGTGAAGAAGAATCCAAAAATGAATTTAATGTACTGGTTCATGTTCACTTGAAAAAGAGTCAGTGCTGAGGGGCACTGTGCTGATGGGCATGACCATGTATCTTATTCAATTACAAAAGCTCCCACCAGCAATTTTTACACCAGTTTCTCTGCCTTTTGGCTAAGATTACAAATGTTTGGCACCAAAGAGAGGGTGTCAGAGCTAGGTTTGGCCCCCCTGGTGCTGGCTTAGTATTGCAGCGCCTCCAAGCTCAGTGCCAGTTTCCTGCGGAGGGAACAACTGCCTTTTTCAGGACTAAAATAAATAAATAAAGGTCCTTATCAGTATGTCTGCTCAATATGGGTCACGTACTTTAAAGTTATGCTCAGTGTCGGGTACATTTAACCACTTCATAGCTGTTTTCCACTACAGAGCACATGCTGCTTTTGGCAGCAGTTTAATGATCGATAATGTATTTAATGAGGTTTCCTTGTTTGCAAATATAAGATGAGGAGCTTGGGGAGAAAAAAAACTGGCCTTATATTTGAGTAAATATGGTATCTATCTTCATGCCTCCTTTTTAGCTAGCTAATCCCTCTGAAACACCACTCCCATTGATTTCTGTCATAGGAGCTAGGAACCTAATGAGGGCAGTTAGAATCTGCTTTTGATCCATGCTGCCCTCGCTCAGCCCAGCAGTGATGGGCACCTGGTCATTCAGGCCAGGGAGTCAGGGTGGACTAATGCAATGCTGGCCACATCATTTTTTCTTCTGTGCTCCTGAATACAGATATTGGTGTGCCTAACCAATACTAGCCCAATGAAGCATTTAGCTGAGGTGGCCTCTTGGCTTTCAGTTAGCAGGCCAGTCAAGAAAAGGCAAAGAACTTTATTAACTACATGCACGCTCATCTTATAGTTAGTCTACTCAGGCTTTTGTAAGCGTTTACTTCACACTGGGCACATTCAAAAGCATTTAGCCCAATCTCTCTTATATCAGTACACATGAAACCAATCAAATGTTATTGCTAAATGTCACACTGGACCAAACAATTATACCTGCCAGCACCCATTTTATGATCAATTTGCAGCTGAGATACAAACTTAAATGACTACTTAGGTCACTGCTGATTTTTTTAAAATGTATTTTCTTTGGAAGGCATGCCTACTCCTGACAAATGTTGCTTGGGGAAAAACTATCTGCTTAATAGAATCATGGACAATTAGGGCTAGGAAGGACCTCAGGAGCTCATCTAGTCCAACCCCCTGCACAAAGCAGGACTATCCCCAACTAGATCATCCCACCCAAGGCTTTGTGACCTTAAAAACCTCAAAGGATAAAGATTTCACACTTTTTCTGAGTAACCTGTTCCAATGCTTTACTACTATCCTAGTGAAAAAGTTATTCTTAATATCTACTCTGAACTTCCCTTGCTCCAACTTGAAGCTGTTGCTCTTTGCTCTGTCATCTGCTACCACTGAGAACAGTTTAGCTCCATCCTCTTTCAAACCCCTCTTTCAAACTTCAGGTAATTGAAGGTTGCTATTAAATCCCTGCTCAGTCTTCTCTTCTCTAGACTAATGAAGCCCAGTTTCCTCGGCCTGTCCTCATAAGTCATGTGCCCCTGTACCCTAATCATTTTTGTTGCCCTCTGCTGCTCTCTCTCCAATTTGTCCACATTCTTTCCGTAATGGGGGCCCCAAAATTGGACACAGTACTTCAGATGTGGCCTCGCCGGTGCAGAATAGAGAGGAAGAATCACTTTCCTCCATCTGCTGTCAGTACTCCTACTATTGAAGCCCATTATGCTGTTAGCCATCTTCACAACAATAGCATGCTGTTGGTTCACGTAAGGAGGACTACCAATGGAGACTCTCCTCCTGCAGACCATTGCCCTGATGAGTAACCAAAGGGACTACTCTCTTGGGTAAGGACTGCTTCCTTTAATAACGTTTGCAGGATTGTATGTAGAGGTCTGAGTAGCAAGCTTAATTTCTCCTTCCTTGGATTGCCTGTAAAAATAAAGAAGCAGAGGTTGAAAATTCCCCAGAGGAATTAGGCCCCTGAACAAGTCTCCAGGATAGCCTCAGTCTCTGTGAGACCAGAAAATAGGTTGGTGTAAGAGCAAGTGATTGTTTTTAGTTAATGAAAATTCAGTGAGAAAGTTATCCCACTGTCAATGGAAGTTGAAAGCACTTAGCATGTCTCAAGAGGCACTCAACATCTTATAGGGTTGGTACCACATTCACTTTGGGTATGTTTGCACTGCAGAACTGATCAGCATCTGGTAGGAGGAAGCACACTCCAACCCCCATCTGCGTTACTGTGTCCTGGCTGGTTCTGTACTCCCTAGACCTTCTGAGGGTGCACCAATGATTAGTAATGCTGGAGTAAATTGAGACCCTTGGTGCTTCTTTCCCAGTGAGCAGTGGGAGAACTTTTCTATCCTTCTGCACACTGGGCTGGGGACTGTGAGAAGGCGCTGGAAGACTATTAACATACAAGTGATTTTGCCTGTGAAATAGGTGGGTTACCAGCCCAAATCAAAGTTTCATTTGGATTTTAATTTATACCCCAGGGGATCCACCTGCCATAGTTGAAAGCATTACCCTATTCAGTTGAGAGTAAGCAGTGTGTAGGTTTAGTCCAGGTCTCTAATATAGCCCTAGTTCAGCAAGGAAGTCTTAAGTATGCACCAAATGTTAATCACATGAGCAGACTCAGTGACGTCAATGAGACAATTCACTTGCTAACAGCTAGGGAAGCATTTAAGATATTTTCCAAAAGAGTCTGAATTTGAGTCTCTTGCAGTGTCTCAAACATAAATATTTAAAACGTTTTAGTGCACTTTGAGGACGGTACTTTCAATTATTGCAGCTTGTAAAGGTAAGGCAGGCTCTATGCTGGATTTTTTAAAATAATCTGGGAACAGTGAAGTTTTTGTCACGCAGAAACAGGTGGCTGGGTACGTCATACTTTTCATTCCTCTTTGTTCCCTTTGGAATGCTATGGCACTTTAATTTGCTCTTTCAGGGTTTCGTTTTCTAATCACCTGGAAAAAAGTTGCAGCTTCACAGCACTGCTTTTGTATCTGTCGAACTGAAACATCTCGGAAGAAAAAAGTCCCCTTGTCATCAGCTGAGGATCTAGCCCTGAAAGATTAATGAGCTTTATCTTAGCAATGGCTACTCTTTATTTCCTGACTATTCTAAAGAGTTAATAATGTGGGAGCGTAGCAAAATAAAATAATTATACAGCCAACTCCCCAGTTGGTTTACATCAGCATTGTTCCATTGAAGTCAGTATAGTGACACCAGTTCATATCAGCTGAGATGTGTCCCAGAGGGTCTGTTTCCCAGCTGTAGAAGACAATTATTCAAGTCATATACTGAAGTCAAGAAAGCATTTCTCCACCTATTTAGCTGAGAATTGCACATTCAGAGTCCTTAAAGGCCTGACTCGTACGAGGTTCTGGGCTTAACGAAAGAAAGATTTTTTAAAGCATGCCCTTTGTTTACACTGTATACAGATGGAAAAATGGTCAGAGACTCACTAGGTAATAATAATTGAAAGCCTGCTGTAGAGGCAAAGCACCCTTTGGCTATACTGAGAGTCTGTGTTGCTCTATGAGAGCTTTTCCTTTGTCTCAGCATGCCCCCAACTGGTAGATGGGGCTAAGGATTTTAGGGAGCAGCAAATATTATCTATCACATCTGTTAGACTAGCCCTGAAAAGGCTATTTGCACAGAAAGAAGAGAAGAGAGAAAAATCAATCCAAATATAAAACTTACACCTTGAAATGGTCATTTCAAAACTGAAGTTTCAGTGCTCTTTTTTAAAGCATTGTCACCATTCAAGCAAATACCTTTCCTTGTCCTTTCATTGAGGACTTAAACCTGAAAAGAGCTCTTGCAAAATGCTGAGCTCACTGAATGATCTCAGACCCACTAAGGAGATACCCAATCTCTTGCAGGGTCAGTCCCTTCAAGAAGAAATTTCTTTTCTTTCTTTCTTTCTTTCTTTCTTCTCTGAAATGCCAGCTCAGTTACATACATTTTTCAATTTTGAGAACTTGAATATTATGAAACGCTTAATGACAGCCAGAGTTGGTTTGTATAATTCTCTCCTCTTAAACAGATTTCTTACCCCTTACTTGCCCTAATCAGCAAATGACTTCATGTATATTCCCACTGTAATCAACGGAGACTTTTGTGGAAGAAATGCTATTCAAGGTAAGTAAAGATATAAGAATTTGATATTTAATATTATTCACTCCTAGGTATTTTTTATGGCAGTACCTTGTAGATGGTAAAACTTCCCAAGCAAGGGCTCTTTTCTGTATGTATAGCTTCAAGTAGAATGGCTCCTGATCCCACCTGGGGTCTTTGGGCACTACCAGAATACACACACCATATTTTATCACGTACAACATGCATCTTTTCCCCAAAAAATGAGCTGCTGGGAATTGGGGTGTGTGATATGACCAATGAAATATGGTAACAGAAAAGTCTGCAGGTTAAGCTTCTGCAATAGGAAAGCAAGAGTAACTCTGCACATGAACCACAGGGAGCAGAACAATGAACAGGCTCTGCTCCCTCGCTGCTGCTATTCAGTTGCTTGCTACAAGAAAAGATCTTTTTCTTCATTCTGCCTTTCAAAAACAAGGTGCATCTCTTATTCCAGGATGTATTGTATGCAGGAAAATAGAGTAATTACTAGTTTTTGTGTGTGTGTGTGTATACGTTCGCATGTGTGTGTGTGTGTATAATACCCTTGATTACAATGACTAATAATATCCCATTTTGTAGGAATTTGATTAAGTATGTTCATTAGATACGTCAACTGTTTGGATTGTAAGGATTCCAAATATAACACCGTTGTGATCAGCTATAGTATTTGCATACCCTCATGCATATGACCCTGCACACAAGTGTCCCTGTATGCCTGCACAGTCATCAGTATATGCACATGTCACAGCTATTCAGTAATGTTTGGGTGTGATGAGGTATGAGATGCATAATGTTAGTGATTCCATAAGACAGGGTGGGCAATTGTTTTGGGTGAAGTGTCACTTACCGAGTTTCGGCAAGTCATTAAGGGCTGCACGGGTAGCCCTGCCCCTTGACAGGGGTCCCACCTCCTAGTTGTCATCTGGGAACCGGACGTCCCACCCCCTAACTCCTGACCTTTGTCACCAGAAGTCTCTCTCCTTGCCCCCTGGAATTACTCCTTTCAGCAAGGGGTTTTGCCATCTCTGAACCAGAAAAATACCAAATTATATTCTAAAAATCAAACATGTACTACAATGTTCATCAATTTCATTTCAAAAATATTTTTGCCCTGATTTACACGTGTTTGTGCAGTGTACATAGAAGTGATAGTATAAGAGATAAAACTGAGGTCTTACTCTTGTATACTAGCCAATTACCCATTAAGAGTGATGGGGGGAGGGGGCATGGGCGGAGATGAAGCACTGCCACCAACCACCCCATGCCACCGCTGCCTCCCAGGAGCAGGGGGCACTGCCACCGCTGCATGTCTGGCCACACGCCACCTGCCACCCCCTGTTACACATCCGCTTGGTCTGCTTGGCTGGAGCCCTGCCCGCCCATCGTTCTTGATGGGCATTCTTGATGCAGCACTGGCTGGAGCCCCGCCTTGCCATGTGCCACACCCCACAAGAGCATTATGGACAGACACACAGACAGACACAGAGACAGAAGACTAAGCACTTTACATATATAGAATTGTGGGAGGGTGGGTATAGTTTTGTGGGTATATGGGGGGGGAGGTGATTTGTGAGGGAGTAGATAGGTGTAGGGATGTGTGGGGTATGGGTGGTTCTGGGTTTTGTGGGGGTTGTGTCTGGGGGGAAGGTGGATGAGGAGGGTTGTGGCTTGTGTAGAGGGGGAGGATTTGCCCACAGCCTGCCTCCCACCCCTCCCTGACAGCAAGCTGGTTGGCGGGTGGGGGGGTGGGGAGCAGAGAAATGGCTGTGGCACACTGGGGAAAGGAGCAGTGAGTGGGTGTGTGGAGCACAGCAAAAGCTGGGTGGGAGTGTGGGTCCTGCACTGGTGCATGGGGGCCAGCACCAGTGGGGCCCAGAGTGGGGCAGCAGGAGTGTGAGGTCCAGGCTGCCAGGGGCTCTATGGAGCCAGGCTGCACTCCTCAAGCAGGGAGAGGAGGGAACCACCCGGCTCCATAGAGTCCCTGGCCCCACGCACTAGCCTCCCTGCTCTGGGCCCTGCTGGCACTGGTGCAGGCCCCATGCTCCTGCCTGTCTGTCACTGTGCTCTGCGCACCCCGCTCGCTGTCTCTTCCCCCCACCTGCCACAGCCATTTCCCCTCCCAGCCCATCCACACTACGTGGTTTCCAGCTGCAGTGCCAGGACCGCAGGAGCCAACCTGGCTGGCCCTGAAGACTCTGGCAATTGCCCATGGTTTTTCCATGCCTCCCTTCCCCCACCTCCTTCTTATCTGTATTTCCCTCAGTGGGGGCAGGTGGGAGCAGTTCCAGGCTAGAAGCCTCCAGAGGCCTCCGGCTGGGGCTTGGGGTAGGCCAGACTTGCTGCTGCAACTGTTTAGTTCTGCTTCTGGCTCCCCATGGGTCCTACTTCCCCTAGTTCCTGTCATCTTTGACAGGCAGCCAGGAGCAGATAAATATTGATTTTCCAAACATTTTAGGGGCCTTGCAGGCCAGATAGAATGGCCTAGAAGACTAGATCTGGCCCACAGGCCATATTTTGCCTGCCCCTGCCATAAGACCTACATGATTTCACCTTGCAATGTAGATCCTGCCCTAGGCTGTTCCCCTGCTCTCACCTTCCGGCTTCTGACATTTCAGGCCCTGGTGTCTCTAACACTTGACTACCGTATAACTGCTATAAAATGCAGAGCTTCAGCTCTGTTGACAGTTTTCCTCTCATGCCAAAAAAGGTCACAGGCTGCATGGGACCCGTGATAACCAGATCAACCATGTGTAATAATGCAGGACACTTTGTCCAGTTGTGTATTAGCCCGGTGGTCTATTTTGGCTGGTGTTAATGCCTCTGAGGCTGACAGGCCACTCAAAATGTCACCCATACTGCATCTACACCATCATGAGCTTTGGGAGATTCAGAGCTTTTCTGTAAGGTGTCACCCATTGTTAGGGGCTCATCTGATGTTTCTTCTGCAATCAGTTTAAAACTCAGAAAACACAGGAAAGTCTCAGGGGTACATGGTTCAGTCCAGAGGTCAACAACTTGTGGGCACATGGAGCCATTGGATCTGGGCTTCAGACATAGGTGGCAGTGGGGGAGCTTTGGGGGTATTTGGCAGTGGGCACTTCCCCCATGCTGAAGAGAGGAAAAGTGGCAACTGAGGCATCTGGGTCCACCTCTGACCCAAGACGGCTTATTCTGGCCTGCACCCTGAGAAGGTTGCCAATCACTGATCTACTCAAAAGCAAGAGTGGTCTTCTCTGCTTGTATTTCAGTCAGCGTTGCTTATTAAAGTCTTGGAGAACCTGCAAGGAACAGCATGGTCCCTGTTTTTCCTAGCCATAGAGTTGGACAAGGTAGTACTAGAATGGCACAGCAATTGTGCATCTGACTCAGTGCCTAATAAAGTGGATGAGGGGTAGTAGGCTGACATTCAATCTGTATGAATTAGAAGTAAAGCTGGTGGGCTGGGTGAAGAAGTCAAAAGAACTAACACAATTAAATCAGCCTGATTAAATCTGACTTAGTCAGGTCTTCTGAGCAAAGGGATTTGTCTACTCTTAATAACCGAGGTTTTCATGCTTACAGCCCTAGTATTTAGGAAGACTGGTAGCATCAGTGGCCATGAACACTCTTCTTCATTCAGAGTAAGTTAATGACCCTTTATTTTAGACCTGAGCCTTGCTGGACTTATCAAAAAAACAGCTACCCAGAGACTGGCTTAGTACAATATGTTTTTTAGAGGAACTCTTGAAACTTGTATTTATGCAGCGTATGAAATGTGTTCTGCACTAACTTCCATTTAGATCCAAGCTACAAAGTTTTCATTTAAAACTGTAAATAATTTGGGGACTGGCTAAAAGGGAGGACATCTCTCTCTTCCCAAGGTATGGTAACTGAGACAAGCTAAAGCAGTAGGGAGTGATTTTCCAACATGCTTTAGGCATTTAAGAGCAGAAACCCCATGGATTTTTAGTGCGCGTCATGTTTCTAAATCTTTCACCTGTTTTTAAAGATCCTTCTTGGGGGTGTCTGCATAAGACACTTAGTGCCCATTGGACTAATCCTACTGCATATTAGTGCGGCTAGCAAAAACCATGTTAATGTGCAGTATATTAGTCCAATGGCACAAAACATCACAAAAAAAGTCTAATGCGTACTAGCACTGATGACAGCGCATTAAGTTAGTACCTGTTATTAGATGCACTAAACTTAATGTGCTGTGATTATGGCACATTAATGAACAAGTAGACATCCCCCCCACCTTTGATGTTATTCCCAAAACTTTATCATTTGAAGGCTTTTGGCAGGATATTCTCAGATAAGAGACTTCTCCTTTGGTCTTACCCAGCCTGTTGACCATCAGGGCAGAATGCAAGACTTTACTCTTTTGATAAAGTGTTCGCACTGGGCCCATCTACATGAGATGCTTTCCTTGAGATTAGAGCAAATTACTGCATAGTAAGCATAACTATCTACATGTCCAGACACTTACTGTGCAGTAATTTGCTCTAATCATGAGGGGGATATTGTCCCTGCCTGGCAGAGCCCACCCTTGCAGCAGGCAACCCCTCAGGGGCAGGGATCAATCTCCCAACTCCCTTACCACCCCTCACCACCTACCTCCTTCCAGTGTCTCCTGGCCCTGTGCTCCCTGCCAGCCCCTGAGCTAGCACCCAAGGGGAGCCTGAGCTGGTCCTAGCTACTGCAGAGGGTGGGTGCAGAGGCCAGGGCAGACCACTGCCAGGAGCAGTGGATCTTCTCCCACATCCCTGCATGTGTAGACACCTGCACAGGGTGGATTTACTCCAGTGTAACTTACTCTAGAGTAAACCCACCCTGCAGCATTTGCACATGTAGACGTGCCCCGATATAATTATTTTAAGTAACTTTTCTCTGAAATACTTGAGTACAGTTTGGTGTGCTATAAACAGAGTTCACTGGAAAATCAGGCTTCCTCTTGCAAATACTCCCTTTCAAAGTTTTCTCATTAACGTTTTTCGGTTTTCTTGCAGAAAGTACAAAACGACGGAGGAAATACCCATTTTTAAAATATGCATATTGAAAAGCAAAAGTCTTTATTTTTTTTCCCGAAAGCCATATTTTTATGTTATTAATTTTTAATTTACAAGAGTTTGAAAACAGTTTAAAAAAAAAAAAATCCCAAATCCTACAATTGCTAGGTGAAGCACTGAATGCTCTAGTTCTTCTGTTTTAAATGAACTTGAATTTAAAATCATTTTTCTTGTGGAAAAAAAAAGGGTCCGACTAAAACTTGCGTCCAAAAGGAAATCTTTACATTGGAAATTATTTCAGTTATCTCTAGGGGAAAAGATTTTATTGACCCCTCTGTGGGAGAAAAGTAGCCTACTATTTCTGGTAGGTCCTGCCTGTGGAGTTGTAAGGACAAGGCGGTGGGGTGGAGAATGGGGACCATTCAGATAGGAATTCCCTTTGCTTCACACATCCCCTGTCCTCCGCCCTCCCCGCACCCCCAGCACCACACTTCTCCTCCGGCACTAATGCATTTGGCAGCTCTGTCCCGCACTCCTGCAACTCAGTCTGAATGCCGGGTGACAGGGGTTTGGCTGCAGTTCTGCCCTGTGGCCATTAGGGGTTGCTGTAATGCCTAGTGAGCAGGCTGCCTGTTGCCTCTAATTATTGCTCCCCATAGCGGATCAGGTATAAGGAAGGGGGGGGGGGGAGTAAGAGCAGCTTCCCTCCCCTCAAGTGAAGAGCCCAATTCCCACTCTAGGCATCTTCACTGTTCCTACCAGCCATACCAGGTTTCTCCCAGAATAAGCTTTTTACCCCCCCAGGAGTTGCCAGAATTCCTTCCCCCGCAACATTTTAGTCCCCTGTAGTAGAATAGCCTCCTTTAGGCACCAGCTGCATAGCCACGGGTTATCATTCAGATTCCCCCAACACTCTCAAACGCCTACCCCAACCACAGCTACTAAAGTTTGCAAAGCCCCATGCCCTATCCTGTCTACTGCATGGAGCAGGCTATGTGAACCATACATTTAAGCTTAGGGTGGCATACAAGTTATCTGCATATGGTCTTTTTAAATACTTTGCATATTACCTCATTAAGTACTTTGCATCAATAGAGGATCTACTGTATACACCCAGAGTAGACCAAGATCTTGTTGAGAACACAGCTAAGTCCAAAAAAAAAAAAGCAAAACTTTAAATAGAGAAAACAGCTCCAATTATTCTTACTGGGAATCCAGACTCCCCTCCCCACCTGAAAACTAGGACCTGAGGTTGACAGCAAATAACACCTCCATGTCCCTGGCATAAATTATAATTGCTGTATATAGAGTCCTTGCATGCATCCCCACACGCCACTTTTTGCCACTGTGCATGCCCCTGCATGTGTGATCTGGTGCAAGGAAAAATGCCTCACTTCAGTCAAACTGCTCTTTTTCCCTGTTTCTCTCAGATCCCAGCATGCAAAAGGATCCCAGGGTGGCACTAAAGGAGGGGAGACGGTCTAGCTGGTAGCCAGAGCATCTCCCTGGAGCACTGAGCCTCCGTGCCTGCTGGCACATGCTCCTGTGGTGTACGCTGCACCATGTTTTTTGGTGGGATTTCCCCATAGCAAATTTTGCCCCCATGCTGCAAATTTGCAGTGCAGGGCATGTTTTAACATGCTGGGGGTATAGTTTGTGGTGCCACAGAGTGACTGGGTGTACAATTTGTGGTGCTGCAAACCCCATGTACCTGAATGTCTGGATCCGGCCCTTTAGTACATGGGGAAAGGGACAATTTATATCCTGACTTCTTCCCAGCTTGCTGCTCTCTGATGACCTACAGATTCCAGCAAGTATGAATTAGTACTTTCCACAATCCTACAAGTTGGGTAAAGAAAGAGTCAGGCCCTGCCCTACCTGCCTCACAAAGCTCTGGTCTCAGGTGAGAGAGCAAACTAACAATCTCTGTGCTTCTCAGACCAGAAACTACAATTGCAAGACAACATCTTTCTTCTACCTGTCTCCTCCTTCGGTCCTTGGATCTGTATTTTCAGGAAAACTCTAAAAAGAAAGCTGTTCTTCTTAGCCTTGACAGAGCTGGTATATACTCCATCTTGCACACATGAGTATATCGCTTTAGCATAATCATCTCTTATTTGCACAAGTGTATGTATACACATGCATGTGTGCATGTGCATACACAAATAGATGCATATTCCTATACAGTAATTCTCAAACAGCTCAATGCAGCAATGTCAGCAATATAAAGTGCACTGTGGGGTGCTGTGCAATAAGCAATGCTAGGTGTGCAACACCTGCACATGATTCATAAGATAAACCCAGAGATATCAAACAGAAATCCATAGTTTCAAAAACATTCTGGCCTGTTGTGGTCTTTCTGAGTTCTTTGCACCAGAAGAAATGTGCTATTATTTTTCTGTAATTAAGAAACAAGTAAGAGCTGGCATTTTCTGAGGGGTGCCTTGAGTCCAAAGAGGTTGAGAACTGTTGATTCAGAGCAATAGAAATCAATTAGAAGAGTAGATATTTCATAGACAATTGCTTCACCTATTGAATTTAATTCAGATTATATTGAGAAAGAAGGAAAGAAAAGTAAGAGGTCCCCCCACCCTTTTGTATTTAATATTTTTATATTCACTTCTGTTTTATGTTCATGGTCACTAAAGCATAGCAACTGATCAACATCTCTTCCAGGGCTTTAATTAAAAAACAAACCAGCAGACATCTGTGCTACAATTAAGCACACCTTGGGAAATAATTTCTTAATTCCCTGTTGTAAAAAGGTCTCACACCAGGTTGGTTGTGTTAGAAAAAATTGCTCTTGTTTCAGTTTATCCATATTGTAAGCAAAAAGGTTTATGAAATAGTAAATGCAACTTTTTGTTTAATGCACCAGGGACTAAGCACTGTTCTCAGTCCACAAGCAGAGCTGTGCCAGGCAACTGTTTGTGGCATATTTAACCTGTAATATATGACCAGGAATAAATTCTGCTCGCTGCTGAAGTGAGGAGTCCAGCTGAAGCCAATGGAACAATTCCTGTGAGCTAGGTGAGATCAGGATTTGGCAGGGAGTGTGAAGCTGTAATGTCATAAATGTACGCCTGAGATGAATGGTGAGGAGCAGGGTCAAAGTTCAAGTGTTACAGGCACCTGAAAAGTGTGCCTGTGACACTGATCACACACCCTGAAGTGTATCATTGTGCATATAAAATGGTTATTTTACCAAAATGATTATGATGATGTTTTGATTAATGAGCTGAAGCCAATGCAGGTCTGGTTGTACAATTACACAGGTTGGGAGCCTTGTCAGCCAGTCAAATTGTTTCCATCAGTCAGTGTAATTAGATATGTAAGGAACAACACATCTCAGGACATGCAGCTAGGCGACATCCAGCCTCATGCCTCCAATGCCCCCAAAACAACAGCTTTCATACAAACACGTACGCTAAAGTGTGGCATTTTGTTTATGGCATGGAGACTTTTTGTGAATTTTTGTAAATGTTATGATTTTGTACAAATTGCAAATTGAGCAAGTGGATTCTAGGTCCTCAACTAGTTTACACTAGCATTGTTTCAACATATACCCCTTTTCATTATTTTCTAAATCCACTGTGTCTATTCAGAAATATGCTATTGATTGATATTATTTTAATTCGTATCATTGCATTTCAACCAAGAGGACCAGAGTAAGCCAATGAACCAGTCTGTTGTAAATTGGAGCCATCCCATATGTCAGAAACATGCCACCAAGTAATGCCTCTTGATAAGAAAGCCAGATCCTTGTCTGAATTTTGGAGATTCATCGGACTCCTGAGGAGATGGATTAGGAGATGGAAGGCAGGGTCAGTGATAAATGTATCTATTGCCTGGCTCTGCAGTTTATCACAGGTAAATTATGTATGACTAGGGCATAACCATATATAACCATATGTATAACCATAGCATTTAAGTACTTCACAGGTATTTCTGGATTTATCCTTACAACAGCCCAGGGAGGTTTATTATGATCCCTGCTTACAGGTGAGGAAACTAACAGACAGAGAAATTAAGAAAAGAAAGATATTCGGTACCTACTTAGCCCAAGGGGCTTACTATGTGACATGGGAAGTTGGTAACAGACCTAAGAATAAAACCCAGATTTTGCCAATTTCAATATATCCCTCCCTGGCCAGGGCTGGAATAAGGGCCATTACCTTTCCAAGCCCTCTATTTTAGGGTTTGAATTTATTGGACCTTCCTGATGGTAAATTTGGCCCTGGATTTACCTTAATCTGCTCTCACCTCCAGCCCTAGTGGTGGTTTAGGTGTAGTGGATATAGAGTCTAGCTATACCATATGCAGAGATTTCAGAAACCTCTTGCACGTACTCTGAGTTTTGTCGTATCAGAGACCTCCTACAGCCCCGGCCCATAAAAGGAAATAAAGGGAGAGATGAATACTACATAAGTATTCAGGGAGACAGGAATTGATGCCAGTAGGAATCTCAAAATGCATCCAGGAGTCTACATGCTTTTTAAATAACTATGTTGAAATAAAAAAGACAATGCCCAAACTGTAATACTCCACAGCAGTATTATTACCTTGTTTTTCTTGGGGTGAAATGTACAAAGCTCTAGTCCTTCATCGTGATGGTTTACAGTGTCCACTATCACTGCAAATATAAGCCAATTAAATACTTCATACAGCTGGGTGCAGTTTCTTCATTACCTACGTTTATTGAGAGGCCTTTTCTTACTATGTCACGTTTGTACCTGTCACAAAGAACCTGATCCAACTCCGGGGAAATAAGTGAGAATCTTTTCACCGAATCCACTGTGGACTGGACCAGCTTAATTCAATATACAAAATGACATACATGAACACATAAGAGAGTGTATAGATTAATGAATCATGTATGAACAACAAGCTAAATATTTAGCCGATGTAAACAGGGGCACGCTCAGTTATGCTGATTATACCTCCTAAGAGTCTGGTGGAATATGTTCAAGCTACATATTTAACAATACAAATACGGTTACTGGACAGTAGAATTAGTTTGACTCATTAGAGATAGAGAGATAGAGAGACAGCTTCTCTATTCTCAAATAACCTCTATTATAAATATGATATATTTTAATGAGTTTATGCACATAGGTGTGTGTATGTGTATGTTTACGTGCTCTTAGCTGAGAAAGACAGCTTGCAAGTACTGTATTTTGTAGTCACAATTACCAACTGAGGAAATGAAGGAATTAGCCACACAATAAAAACCCTAATTGCTTGGCAACAGCATTTAGGCCCCATTAGGTAGATTTGTAACTGCTTCTGGAGAAATAAACTCCTGTGTCATTAGATAACAAGGAAAGAAATAGGTTATTTCCTTTTTGAAAGGTATGAAAGCTTCCAATTGCCTGATGTATTCGCTCAGTAGATTATTTTCTGTCATCTCAGTTAATTGAATTTTATCCGTTGCTCTTAGAATTCTTTCCTTTCGTATGAGGTTAAAAAGTTCAGAGGAGTCACATTTTTTAACCTTGTCCATTTATCGCATAAACCAACTTCAACTGCACAAAGTACTCTGGGGAAAATGGAGTAACAAAAACTACGAAATAATTGCTTTTAGTGTCTGGGTGAATTGGTGTTCAAATAATTGTTTGTAAAACATCTCTTTGCAACATGGCATCCATTTGAGGTGTTGTAATGAGTAACTAAAAGATATTTACTGCAACAGCAATAAATTTCCTTTGGGAGGTTCTATAAAAGATCCAGTTGTTAGATAGCTTTCATTTTATTCCTTAGAAAATCAAATTTGAAACCCAGAATTAAGTCGGGGTTTCAGCTAAGAACTTGATTTATGATGTAGTGTTGAGCTTTCATTTTGCTCATGAAATTGCCACTGGCTCAGTTTCTCTTTCTTTTGGTCTCTGTGCAGTGTGCGAACTCTAAGGATACTGAGATCATTTAAAAAAAAAAAAATCAGTCATGTGGCTCGAGTGAAATTATAAGCAAGCAACCTACAATCAAAAGTTTAACTTTGTGGCTGCGTGTCAAGTAACCAGGAGAAGCTTTGGCTTATATAACAGGTCTGTTTTAACCCCAAACGGGGCTTTGTTCAGGCAGTTTCTTTAATAGAAGAGCTTCCATCGAAGTTGCAATAAACACCCAATAGGTGTATGAATCATATTTTTCAGTGTTACCACGGTGGAGCTGAAGCTGAAATAACCAAGTGTCAGTTAGTCAATAAAGAAGAGCCTGGGAAGACTGACAGATTAGTTCTCCTTATCTCCCTGAATCAGCTCATACCGCAAGCTGAATTGAAGGTCAATATCTTGTGATTCTTCTGTGGTAAGCAGGTGTCTGGAGAGTATGGATTTTCTGCTATGTAAGCTCCACTATCCCTCATTGTTGGCCTACATAGGACCAATTTCAAAACCGTCAAAATGTATTATGGAAAACCTCCCCTGAACAAAACCCTACATACAACGTTTCCAGGATTTTTTGTTGACATCTCTCAGTCCAACTCCCCGCTCAACACACATCATCCCCCTTTCGTCTCTTGATGACAGCAGTTCTCAGCTTTTTAGGTAGCAATATAAGCAAAGTACTCAAGGCTCCTTTTAAAAATTGTCCTTGTATTTCTCCTCATAATAATGAAAGACAGAGAAATTATATGGGCTTGGGAACATTTTCTTCCCCAAACTGCTTACATAAAATAATGTACAAGTCTATAATAACTGTGATTTGAAATGATTGAGGGAAGAAATGGGACCACTGATTTGGAGGTACCGTTCAGGCAATGTAT
>JAGPOW010001296.1:4138173-4159967 GCA_030014935.1 Caiman crocodilus | reverse complement strand
TGTCACGCACAATGCCCACTTACTAATTTAGTGGAAGGCCTCCATTCGCTGCCTGTAATAACTCCCCCAATCCTTCACAATTTCTTCCCCTCCCCATCGAAATTTTGCATTCCTGACCCCCCTCTCCTCGCTTTTCCAGAATAAAGACAACACCTTTTATCCACAGGAGAAGCAATTTTTTGTGTGCGTCTCTGACTAGCCCTCTCTCATCAGTCATCTATTTGTCTGCTCTCTAAAGTCTCCTATGAAAAACAACATAGGACTTCAATGGGGCTATTTACCAAACACAAGGCTGCGACTGATGCTTTGTTGGAGAGGAAGTGTGAATAGTGTCCTTTGGATCGCGGCAAACTCTCCCCTCGCCTGTTGTGAGGGGCGATTGTTTGCGGCTGTTCATCAATGTGCATTAGCAGCGCCTCACTCTACAAACAGACTAATGTGGAGATCTCGCCTGCCTAATACAGATTGTTCTGGAGAAACAACTGGTTTATCTAAAGAGACGTTCAACTTTTTTTTTTTTGCAAACAATCACCCGCCCCGTTACTGCTTGTGATCGCATCGCAAGAGCAGAGCCACTCTGCAAACACTCAGGGTGGAAATGCAAAACAAATGCAGCGTGGGTAATTCACTCAGGATATTACAAACACCAAAATATTTCCGACGAGTTGGGGAAGAGGGTGGGGGAAGAGATTTTCCCGAACAAGTATGAGCCTCTTGGGTGAACTAAGCTTATGAGATAGATGTTTGTGTAAAACACTTGTTTGGAGCTGAAATAGGCTGCAAGGAACCCCTGTTCAGAAACCCAAGGAAGTCAGTATCGAGTTCCCTCTTAAGATCAGGTCCTGAGACATCCCTGATCTTATATATGTTTAGAAACCACGGCCTGGTCTCAGAGACAAGTCTCTCCCAGCCTCCCTGCTCTTGGCCAGAAACAGGATCTTAAATGACGGTCATGTTTTTTTTATATGAATGCATTTTAGATCAGAGAATCTACACAAATATAAATTTCTTCTATCTACATTTTGTCACCCTTCCAGCGACTACATCTTCGGGGATTTTTTTGGTCAGTATTACCGCTGCTTTCTCAAATCACATTTTTTAAAAGCCTGAAACATTCATGTAACCATTCTGCTTATCATATTTTTAAACCTATCACAGAACATCATGTCTCAGTCAGCCTTAATTTTATATGTTGAAATCATTTGCACATTTAAAATTATTAGACAGATAATCACTTCCTTGAAATAATTTCACCACTCATCTATAATAAAAAAGATTTCTTTCAAAGGACTCTTAGTTTAAATGGGCTCAGTGCTACTTTCTGTATCATGCAGGTCAATTTAATTCTGCTCTATACTCTCTATACAGCTAAACAATTGCTTTTCATAAACTGGAGAGCACAGTGAATGCAGCCTGTAATATCCATCCAGAGATGGCCTTGAACACTTTCATTAATAAAAGCTTGACATCTGAAATTCCACTTCTTTATTCCTCCCTTATCAAAGAGTTAGTCAAGATTTCAGAAAATTAATGTCATATTAATAAATACTAATAATTCAGCAGTGAATACTGTCTGAAAGGGGGAAAAATTCCAAGAATGTCAGGTGCACCATCTGCTTGCTTTAACGCATCTACGTATGTACAATATACCTACCCCATCTCCAGGATGATGGTCTCAAAAGCTCAAGAAAACCATTCCTGGTAGGATGTTGTTTATAATCATAGGAGCATCAGTTTCAAATCATGGCTCTGATCCTCCAAAGACCTGCTATGGGCTTGACTTTACCCCTGCAAGAATGACTTCATGTGGTAGAGGCTGCCCTCAGCTCCCAGAGGTTTCAAAGAGAGCTGAGGGTGCTCCATACCCAGCAGGATCAGACAGTGCAAAAGTAATTGAAAATTTCACACTGGGTGCTTGCTGCCCTTGGCATGGACATGTTCAGCGTTGCAATTCTGAGACAGTAGCTGTGCTGCAGATGCACTCCCAGGAAACGTGGCACAATAAAATGAGATCATTTAGTCCCACCAAGCTCAAAGTAGGGAATTAGCAAAAGGCCAGGCTGCAGCAGGCACAGAAGCAAGAGGTTGCTCACAAGGACAAGTACACAGAAGGTTTGCACACATTAGTCTCTTCTGCTCCCTACATCTAATGGCGCAAACATGCCACACATTTAGTGTGAACTCCATAGAAGAAGTAGAATGGACATAACAAAGCACAACCCTTCACCAGTACCAGTTACCCCTCAGAAAGCAAGGAGGAAGGATAAACTGGTTTATACCAGTGTCCTATGTCCATTTCCTTTGTCAATTTGGGTATAGCCTTCTGAAGCTCTTTGGAAACCAGCTCCTCTCTTCTCTTCTGAGTGGTCAAAGTTAAACGCAGCAACAACACCTAGTGCAGACAGCTAGCACTGGAGTGTTGCTTGTGTCTCCACTCCTTACTATGGTATAAAGACTGGGGTGAGGCATTCTGGATTAATTATACCATAGGTACAGACCTTACAGCACTGACACAAAGTTTTAGGGGTCCAACTCTCTGTCTTATGGGTGCAGAGTGGTAAGAGGGTCTTTGTCTACAAGTGGGACACACTGATCTCCTGTTTGTAATTCCTTTCTGAAGGGAAGGACAAAAGAGTTTATCATGTCAGTTAAAAAGGGTGTCAAAATTCTTCGGCTCCATGGAGGCCTTATAAGGTAGCAGGTCTTCTGGGGACAGCAGCCACACTAAAGCCAGTCTTACCAAACACTAGGAGAATGACAGTCACTGCAGTACAGTTAAGTTAACAGGAGTGTTATAAGGAGGGCCCAGTCCAAATTTCATCAAGGCCAATGGAAAGCTTTCCCTTGACTTCAGTGTGCTTTGGATCCAGCTTGTAGCTTGGGCCACCTGCTCTAGAATATTTTGGTAAAATCACCAGTTGAATCAGTCACTGAAATCAGCAGGGTTCCACCAGAGACTGGGTAGGACCAAGTGCTGTAACGAGGGTGGGTCACTGGGGCAGCTGCTTTGGGCACTGACTTAGTCAGGGGAAGGGGGAAGAACACAACCAGCTGCCACTGCAGCACATCAGTAGCAGCACATCATCAAACCAGTGGCAGCAGCAACCAGAAGCTGCTGCTGGCTCTGTGTGTCAAGACCTCTGGTCAGTCCGGCTCTGCTGGGCCAAGCTCTTGAGAGTCAACGCCTGACCTTGATCCCAGGTTAATGCGCCTGACCTAGTTCTCTGTAACTGGACTGGCTCACTGAGTATACCACTCAGCCCTTTGAAACACACCTGCAGCATCAGGCTACAGGCATGCCTTGAAAACAGCCTCAGTCTGCTCTGGCAAGCCTTGCATTCACTGATCTCTCCGATTCTCCTGGCTTCTGATTTCGGCTTGCACCTCAGACTGTGTCTCTCAGACCTCTGTCTTGGCTGTCCTGGAATCTGGTCCCACAGTCCATACTCTGCTGATCCAGACTCTGACCTGATGCCCTGGTAATCTGTACCCCCACCTAACTGACCTCCTGGTTGCCCTCATAGATGGTGTAAGCCAGAACGAATGCGGCTTAGCCCCCCAAAATGCAACTCCACTAATCCAATTCCACCACCCGACCCCACTGCTCCTGCGGCGTGCTGGCCTCTCAACAGCCCTGTGGGAGGGAGGGGTAGCCCCGCACTGCCCTGCACAGCCCCCTGCACCCTGAGCCCCAGCAAATCATATTTTCTCCCACCACTGCTGGTTGCCCTTCAGGGCCTACCTGCAGACCCAGCTGCTCATGTCCCAGCTGAACCCTCACACTGTGCGGCAGGTGCCCCAGACCACTGGCCATGTTGTTACACCTTGGAGGACCTATTGAGAAATGACCTGGTCTCAGCAATGAATCCTGCCTTTGGTTAGTATTCAGTTTCGGTCTGAAAAACCTGCTGTCCCTGAAGAAGGTCAAACTCAATTTCTGCATATTAAACACAGCTGCAATAGCAAATTATTTGAAAGAGGGAATGGTTTCCCACAAAATGGATGCTTTTAGCCTAAGCCAATAACTGTTCAATATGGCTCTGAGTTATAAGTTACTGTGTTTGTACTAGGAACACAGGGCTGGAAGGAACTTTCTTGGGTCATGATCCCTTACCCTTTTACTGCAAGCACTATGACCTGTCAGCCTTTGCATAAACTCACCAAATTCCAATTTAACACTAGTTAGCATTTTGTTCTTGTGCCAACATTGTCCTTTAGCTCTTCTCCCTCTCTGGGGTTTTATTCATACCCATGATATATTTTTAGAGAACAGTCCTCTTGGCCTTCATTTTACTAGGCTAAACAAGCCACATTCATTAAGTCTCTCTCATAAAACAAGCTCTTCCTCCCACTGATTATTCTCATAGCTCTTTTGTGTGCCACTACAGACTTCCACATAAAGCCTTACTAGAGGTATTACTATTTCCCTATCTCTACAAGGAATGCCTTGCATGATACATCCTTAGACTTCTTTTTTACAAGGATGCACGTTGGCAGCCTGCAGTCATTCTGTCATTGACTAATACGTGCAGGTCTTTCTCCTATTCTATTTGGTGAGATCCCAGCTTCTTTCAGAAACTGTTATTAGTCCATTAGTACTAGCGCACATTTTATTCCATTACTATTACTCCAGTCTTTACGGTCACCCGATTCTTTCTGTATGAGATTCCGATCCTCCTCTGTGTAGACAATGCCTTACAACTTTGTGTCATTAGCAAATTTCACATGCAAACACCTATTTTCTCCCCTCCTGAAAATATTAACAAGATCATTTTAAAGACTGATCAGTAAGGAACTCCACAGATAACCTACCATCAAACAATACCTTCCCTTTCAACATAATTCATATTATCTTCCATTTAACCTTTGCCCAATTCACAGTTCTATTAATTCTCAATTTTCTCACTTTAATAATCCGTCATATAGCAGAATACCTTTTGCCCAAGAGCCTGAATTAATGTAAAACTAATAGGTACTTCATTGGGTCATCTTTCAGAAAGTTAAAAGACTAAATGCCAATTCTAGTACTGAGGGGTATTACAAAGAATTGTCGCTCTTCCTGGATAACTTTGAGCTTGCAAACCAATACATAGGTCAAATTGATCCATATATGTAGTTATTTCTTTTTGTGAGAGATGTACTGATAATAGATATCACAAAAGTTCTGTGCCAGAGGTGAGAGACTCACAGCAGAAAATGCTTACATTAGAAGAGAGGCAAATGCAAAATGTAATACATAAACTCAGGTACACAAAATACTGACTGTTAAGGAAATGGCAATCTCATAGCTTTATCTTGCCTTTTTCACAGCACATCCAATGCAGGTGAAAGGCAATATAATTAAGGCTGATAAAAGGATGGACTTTTACACAACTTAATGAATCTGTGGAACTCCATGCCACAAGATAACAGAGAAATATCATGGAGGCCCACAACTTAGCAAGATGCAGAAAAGCATTAGAAGGGAACCTCATACTTTTGCGTGTAAGACAGTTAGCTCCCTCAGTTTAGTAAGAAACTTCCCCAAGGGAAGATTATCAAATAATTGTCTGATGTGGAAATTTTATGCCTTGCTCCAGAGCATCAGATACCCATCACTGTTTGGGTTAGGAAAGCAACGTAAATGGGCCATGGCCTAGTCCAATATAACAACTCTTCCATTCCTATGTTCACTATGTTATAAGGCAGCTCATATTAGCAAAACGTATTAGACATGTATACATATATTGTGCGATTCTAATTGCCATAAAAACACAGGAGAACAGAGGCCAATCACGATGTGTGGTACTGCAGCATTACTGAGCCTCGGAGATATTGCTAAGCTGTGTACACTGTACACATAACTGCTCCTCATATACAGCACACAGTTAGGATGCTATGTTATGTCTGAGCATGAAATGCTTTGGAAGACCTTTCTAGCCAGAATGAGGCATATGGTAGACACAAAAATGTCTAAGGAGAGATTCAGCCATATGTAGGGGTTAAACATAGATTGAAGAACTGATCCAAAAACTCAAAGACATTAATGGGAAGGGTTCTGGCACCGCAGAAAATCTGCAAATGTCATTGCCAGCACAGAGCCACTCAAATCAAAGGATAGGAAAATCTCGCAGCTTTTGTAGCACACACAAGTCCATGGCATCTGTTCTTCCTAAAGGGGGCAGAGCCTGTTACTTGACACAACAGAAACGGGGCCAAAGACCTGCTACTGTCTCAGGTTTTGCCTAGATTCCACCGACATTAAATGGAGCGGAAGCTGGTATGGTACTAACTGGTGTTCTCTGTAAGCTGCTTTCTGCCAATCCGCTCATAGCATCTGATGAAGCAGGCTGTCACCTATGAAAAGCTCATGCTTCTCTGAACTAGTTAGTCTCTAAGGTGCCATCCTGCCCTGCCTCATGCAATAGGGAGTGATGCTTGTAAATCTTGCACTACAACATGGAGCACAATGGGACTGCTTCACTTCAATGGCTTGTTATGCTGCAGCAATACCACTGACTTCAAGGGCCGCTGCTCCTGATTTACACTTGGGTGAGCAAAGGCAGGATCAGGCCCTATGTGTACTGAAAAGATTATAAAAAGGATCCACTGAGCAGGTGCACAAGCCATGTTTCATTTTATATAGCTTGGGTATTTCCAAAATGGCTTGTGCTGCCTGGCATGGCACTCAGCTGGAACACACGCACGTTCAGTACAGACAGCTGGTTTATTTCAGGTGAAGGAAGAAAGAAAAGAAAAGGAGAAGGGCCCCAAAGCAGGATACACAAAGAGAAAGTAACACAAAGGTTGACCCATCCTGTGGGAAATTTACCATGTGGCTTGGAGACAGGCACTACAAAGGTAGAGGAGATGTGGTCATGTATTTTCTCTGGCAATGACAGCCTTTCAGTTCATTGGTTTCAGGAAGCTGGATGCACAATTCACAGTGTCCAATTGTGCAGGGAACCTTTTTTTGGTGGCGGCTGCTGACAGCAACATCCTTCATGCTGTACCGAACAGAAATGATGATGGCATCTCTAGCCTCGGAGGTAAGTGGGTGATAGTCTGGTTGACCTCAGTGCCATTTTATGGGCTTTGTGAGAATTTTTGGTGGCCTTGGTAGAGGTAGCTATGTGAGACACAGTAAGCACAGACAGCAGATGGGGACAGGCTGAATTTTCTAGGGCACAATTCCCCACCGGGTGAGCACGCCTACCCAGAAAGGTGAAGCGAATGACATAGGCAAGATGGTGAAACACCTTCAACAGGAAACACCTTTTGGACAAAACAAATTTGCTCAAAGATGCCCGTGCTTGTCAATTTGCTACATTTCATAAAATGATCAAGAAAAAGATCATATTTGCCTCTCTATCCCAGCCAGCTCTACGAGTCACATTTTTTATACATGCACCTGGTTTCTAGTCCTACTAAAGCTGAATGAAAATGCTCAAACAACAGATGTAAATTAAAACAAAAGCAAGACACCTGCGAAGTTTTGTCTTGTAGTAGATTGCTGAAGAGCAGATAATGGCCCAGTTTGTACGGCTGCATAAGAGAGAAGGGAGTGTAGGATGTACTGCCTTGTGCTGGCTACCCTGCTGCGGGGAAGGAGGGAACGGATGGGTCCTGTAGGATACAAACAAGCGAATGTTTCCGAATGGCGGGGGCAACACTGGCTGGAGTCAATTCCTGCTGCCCTTCTCCCCCCCAGTTAGCTCAGCTATAGGGGAGAACATCTTGTGTGCAAGTCTGCAGCAGGTTACTTACCCTGAGAGCAGGGAGATCTCTGATGTGGATAATTCTGCCAGCTAAGATCTCCTTCCAGGGCTGTACCTAGGCTGCACAACAACCTGCATAACAACCTGCTGCCCTTTGCTTTGCCTTAATACATACAACTACATACATTTCTAAAAAACAAAATAATCTAAACAGCTCTGCCTCCTTTACTTATCTGCCAAGACCTGTGTTTAAAGTTCCATGTCTCCTCTGCAAGTGTTGATGACATTATTAACACCTACAGAAATGCAGATAATACAGCTCTCTGCGCTGTTTAGCTCTCAGTAATGACATCAACTGTTGCAGGAGGGATATGGAAGCTAAAGCCCAGGTCTTTGCAGCTAAATAAACCTTTCTGCTCACCCCTGGTCTTGCAGATTTTTGTGCATCACAAGGGGTGGGAGGGATGTCTGGGAAAAGGGGCCTTATGCATAAATTATATATTTGTTTGTCATTTAAGCAAGGTTTGAAGTGGGCAGGGTTACATGAGTTTTCAGACCTCCACCGATTGATACAGAAAGAGGTGGATCTGAGGCAGGTCAATAGCTGGAGAGAGAGAGAGAGAGAGAGAGAGAGAGAGAGTGAGCATTACAGATATATTCAAATCAGCTTGGAGAGCCCTAAAATTTTATTCCAAACTAATGAAATTCCATCCTTGGGCACCGACAGACCCGGCACTTCTCTGAGATGACTTTAAACCCTCATTAAATCTGCACATGCATTCTGTTGTGGATTGGGGATCTCACAGAGCTTGTAAAAATGTATTTATTTTTTCTTTCTTTAAAAGAAAGAAGCTTTTCAGCTCACTTTTAATGGAAATAAGTTGTGCATGAAGGACCTGTTTCAAAGCCCACTGAAGGCAATGAAGAGATTCCCATTTATTCCAAAGGCAAAAAAAAAAGTAGGTTTCTTTGGTGCAGAATGAATTCAAATGAATATACAGACTGAGAACCACAGGAATTTGAGGAAGTTTTTGCTCACTATCTAAACTGCTACTAGTACATACTGCTTTCTAATATCACAGTCTGGAATCAGATCACTTAACTTTCAGCTTGAATAGGCAAACAGATTCATGAACAGCAAGGAATGGCTGTCTCTCTTAAGCACTCCTTTTTGATGGCTCCATACACCTCAAATGTCCTGTGATGAGACATAATGATAAGTGAGCATATCCAAAAATAAAGGGGGAGGGGAAAGTAGAAAAGAGTTCTTGGTGTCTTGGGCACATTTTTCAAACAAGAGAGCATGAAAAATAAAGTCTGGCCCTACAGAACCTGCAGTGCTACTATAAGCAGAAAGGGCAGGGGGGACTGCTGAGATGATCTGCTTTAATGTATGATGCAGGCCTAACTGTGCTACCACTTTTCACATTGCCACCTTTTTAGGGCTGCTGACCTCTGCAGGGCTGCTGTGTACGGGATCGCCTGTAAGACTACGTGCTCCTACAGGCACTGGATAGGGCACACAGTAGGGAATGAAGAAACTGGTCTTAAAGTCTTTAATTATCTACCCTCTTCCCCAGTAAGCTCTGCCCCAAACAGGAAACATGAATGTGCTGATTTAGGTGTTGGCCGGGTCATTTTTAAGCTCATCTCAAACGTGAGGCACAATCACATGGGGTGGGGGGGCATAAAAGGAGCACACACCATGTGCCAGCTGGGGGAAGGGAGAGCACCCTACCAGGTCCATCAAGTTCAAGGCCCATGTGCCTAGATGTCAGCCATGCCTGCAGAGAGTGACCAAGGGTGACTCAGAGATACAAGATAGGGGTGGAAAGGAGGCTGCTCATAAAGTAGGGGAAGTTGTGTATGTGTGTGCGCGCCTGTGTGTAGATTCCTATCCCCCATGTACTACTCCCCCTAGAATGGGTGGATCAAGGATTTTCTGCAGGCTGTACCCCCACTCCCAGCTCCCTTACCACCAAAGCGGGCAGAGTGAGGGCTTGGAATTTAAGTCTCCAGAAAAGGGAAGAATCCAGTCCTGTCACCATCCCTCCCTTGCTCTTGGCACCCCCTCCTTTCCCCTCTGTCATCAGCAGCACATCTCTTCCCCTTCCCTTACCTGCTGCTGCCACGGTCTCCACTGTCCCCAGCTGATGCTGGTGGAGGGTATGTTCTGGATCCGCTTCTAACCTGCTCCAGCTGGCAACAGTGATGACAGCAGGAGGGTTCATCCTCTGCTTGGTCCCTCTCAGTGTTGCCTACCAGTCCTGGGGCAAGAGCTGGGCAAGGAAACCCACCTGCCGACACTGCTGCTGTCCCCTGCGGAGCCCATCTGCAGAAGTTCGAGAGCTCCTCCTTCCTATCGGATGAATTTGGAAGGTTGTGCTTTGGGAGCGTTGTGCGGGAAGAGGCCCCAGAGCCATGGTAGCCAGGCTCAGCAGGGGAGAGCAGCAGCACTGGCACCAAGCAGGTTCACTAGCTTGCCTTTGCTCCTGGGCTAGCAGTGAATACCTGGGAGAGTATGGGGAGTTGGAGGGTGGGAAGATGGGCTGAAAGGAGGAGCCTTCCTACTACCCCTGCTGTTCCTAGCTGGAGTGGGGCGTGAGTGGCTCTGGAGTCACGCTCCCTACTCCCACCTGCATCAGCTGGGGACAGGAACAGCAGCCGGTGGGGGAGAGAGTGAATGG
This sequence comes from Caiman crocodilus, assembly GCA_030014935.1. Classification (NCBI taxonomy): domain Eukaryota; kingdom Metazoa; phylum Chordata; order Crocodylia; family Alligatoridae; genus Caiman; species Caiman crocodilus. The sequence continues at coordinate 4,149,583 of JAGPOW010001296.1, read as the reverse complement.
AGCAGAGGGAACATGCTGCAGGGAACATAAGGGAAAGGAGGGGGTGGTCAGCACGGGATATATGGCTCTTACCTGCTTTGAGAACTTAAAAATAAGGTCTTGGCTGGTGCTCCCATGGAGTGGTCCCAAAGTGGGCTGTGTTCTCACTATTATGCCCCCTCTGAATCGATTTCAGCCTCCCAGTAAAACCCATGTACCCACTGTTCAGGAGTTAGCACTTTCAATAAGAGACAGCAGCATGTATCGCCCCAAGCCCACAAATGAGATTTTCTTCTATGACAGTAATGCAACGTTCCCTTGTGCGGGGGTTGGAGGGAAGGGACAAGGTGTCAGAGAGGAGCCTTGGATGAATATGCACATAAGGCACCCATGAGCAGCACATTTCCAGCCTGCTCTGTTGCTCAGGATCAATAGGATCTCAGAACTGCTCTCTCTCTTCCTCCCATAAGTAAGCCAAGCCTGGGCTCCTCCGCTCTGTACCCAAACTTTAGCAATACTACTGGGTCTTAAGATAAAAGTTGCCAGAATTCAGCTGTCTTTCATAAAGGGCCGGGCAACAGGCTCGACTGAACCCTGGACACAGAGCTGACTTACACCATTAAGCTGTGACATTTGAAGAACAGCCACTTCTAGAACAAGAAGCCCAGGGGACTCTTTCCTCATAGCCTTGGTGTCATGCTCAACTCCAAGCTGTGGGCCAGCAGTGGGGGAAGATGGCAGGTAGATACCTGCTTAGGAAAGCCGAGGGGGAGTGGGGAGGTGTCTCATAGGCAAATTGTTGGTGTAGGGCTCCCAGGTGCTTGAGTTTTGATATGACCCTAGCTGTGAGCTTTTGGTGGGGACTTTGACATCTCCCCTCCTCCCCAGCTATGAACCTGGGGGCTGTGGGAGAATAACATCCACTCACGCACGTGCATTCCCAGGTAGGAGCCTGGGGAAAAAGCTGAACAAGAACTTGGCCGGTGTGTCGGTTTGGGGAAGCTGGAGCGTTTTACAGAGGGAAGGCAGTTCAAACGCCAGGTGCAACTAACACAGAAGTGGCATGGATGCACCACTTCTGCTCCCCACTAAATTGCAGCACGGTGCAGACAGACAGGGCCAGAACATGGGCTTCTTTGGCATACAAAATGTGATACTGTAGCCTGCAAAACAGCTGAATTTGGGGCAGCCCCAGCAGCATCTTTATAAGGCCATGGAAACATTATACACATCATAGTTGCTACCAGGGAGGTGGGGGAAGAGATCATTATCAGTCAGGAATTATATTCATTTATACTATTCACTACAATTTTTCCTCAGAGCAGACTACCATGTATTATCTTTGGGATTAACATAGTAACACAGAGAGGGAGGGGGGGATATGGCAATGGTACAATACAAAACCTTGGAGATAAGGGTGAATGGATAGGCCTTTCTGAGGGAGGATTGGACACATCTAAAGCTTACATGTGGGTAGGTGCACAAGATCAATTTGTGCGCATGTGGGTCTGGTTGTAGGCACGTGTGCGATGCACATGCTTGTCAGTGTGTCAGATGCAGATGTAGGTATGACAAGTGTCTGCAGTGAATGAAAAATGTTTGTATGTGCATGTGCAGGATGTATGAGAAACATGTGTGTCTAATGGTGAGTGTAAGTTAGCAAGTGCCAAATGCTCATGCAGGTGTGATGTCTGTGTGTGCGAGGGCTATGCAGCCTTGGCTTATTTGGTGTGTAGAGATGTGTGTACCTGTGCAGGGGTACATGTGCAAGAGCTGTCTAAGAATGTCTTTTCTGTTGAAAGCAAGAAAATAAATAAATAAAACCTCTTCCAAATTAGGCAGCTCCAGTGTCCCGTCCCTAATAACTTGGCACCTTCCCTTAATACAGCCTGCCTCCTTGCAAGCCGTGAGTGGCTGCAGGCACACAGTGAACACTGACCTGGTTTGCCTGCCAAGGCAGAGCAAAGAGAAACCTTCACATAATCATTTCCAAACATTAAAATGGCTCCATTGTCATTATAGCTGAGAGATTGAATTCGCCTCATCAAAGCGGAGTATGACAGGTGACTCAATAGGATGGTGCCAAGCGCAGAGGCAAGGAGATTAGCAGGGCACTGATATCATTATTTCCGCCTATCACAGATTCGGCAGGGAGGCAATTGTAATTTCTGGGCTTATTAGTCTGCATTCGGAGGAAAAAACCTAGTGATAAAACTCACTGTGACAGCCAGGCATTTGTACAGCAAGTGCTGTCAGAGTGACACTTACAAAATGCCAATGTGGCGACGTTCTCATAATCCTCCCTAATAGAGGTTAAAGCATGGCACAGAGGCGCTCTTATCAATGATCAGGACACTAATAACATTTGCATTTTTAAGTTAAATATAGTAAGTAAAGAGGAAGTCTCTCCTCGGCTGCTTTGGCAATTAACTTTACAGGGGAATAATAAAAAAAAAGCAGAAATTTCAAACGGCTTCTATCTCCTCTATCACCGGCAAGAAATCCTCCAGGGGATGAATGAGTGTGGGGAAAGAACAATGTTTCCCTGACTATCCACTGACAAGGAAGACAGCGCTAAACTCCCAGAATTAGATTTTTATATGTATTTGGTAACAGACAATGAGACACGAGGGCTTGCGACTTGGCAGAAGCAGCAGAAACACCTCGTGGTGCTCAGCAAAGCCTTCTGTTTTAAGGGAGGTATTTAAATCACATCAGAAGACTCTAAAGAGCTGGGGAAGAAGACGAGCTTTAAAAAAAAAAAAAACTCCACAAAAAAACAAACTCTCTCATGCTCCAGAGATAGTCTGGTAGAGATGTTGAATGTTGCTTCCAAACCTCAAACTTGCTATGGCTCGGGTCTTTCTGTGGGGAAACTTTGCAAATGCAAATGCAAAGTTTACATCTGCATTTGCAAATGCAAATCCAGCTTCCTCCAGCGCAAATGCAAACATTCACAATTACATCAGCTTGGAAATTACAAAAAAAAATCCTCCCTCCCCACAACACATTCTTATTTCCTGCCATCACCCTGAAATCACAGACACTAAAGGAATTTCTTAAAGGGGGAAAAAAATTACAGGTGGTAAACTGTTACTTTTTCACATTTAAATAAGAGACCAATTAAGAAGACTATGTAATTCAATTCTTGCGCGAGTGCCACTGAATTCAATTTGTTTCAGGTCAATGAATATAATGTGAAGTTATTAACAAAAAGGTCAGAGACTGCATATGAAATCTACACACATGACACAAGCAGGAGTAATTAGTACACATTTCACATGTGCTGTTGCTCAGACATATGGCGCTGAAAATCTTAACAGGATTAGATGTTAATAAATGTTCAACTCTTCCTCCTCCAACCTTCTGACTCAAATTGGTGTTAGAGCGATCCCTCTGGTACCTTCCTCATCCACGAAGGTTAAATATTCAGGGTTTACAAAACATGGCACTTTAGGGATGGTACCTGGACTCTGGAGCCTTGGAGTGAAGCAGGGAGTTTCCAGCATTTTGGACACTACAGACTCTACTGCTGTGCTCGTCCCCAGGCTGAATAAAATCTGACAGAAGCCAATTAATATATTACATTACCTTGGTGAGAGGTGGCAAGGGTGCATTCTCTGCAGCACATATGTCAGTGGTAAGGAAGGGGTGGTTTGCAATCTAACTTCATGAAAACAACACAGACAAAGGAGCAGCAGGGTTTGGGCATTTCTTCCACGCTGGAGGGAAAGGATTTTCTGATTTTTTCTTTCATTTTAAAGAATAAGTAGTTTGTCTACCCCTTTTAAGCAATGAATTATTAGTATTAACAATGAATGAGTGAGGCAGGAAGGGTGGTCGAGCGATCCAGGTGTGGACCAGGCTGAAACTCGGGCGCGGAACGTTCCTTTCCTGGGTCTGGTAGATTCCTGTCCTGATCTCGAATGAGTCCCTTCAGGCTGGAGCTAATTAAAGACTTGGGGGGGGATTCTGCCCCACTCCAAAATGGTGATCCTGAACTGTTCCTCATCCCAACTCAGGTGGTGCCTATACTAATCAGAGCCATATTTTTTTACCGTGAAGTTCTCCAGGTGCCTACTTCGGGCATGCACAAAACTGCCCCAATCTGAGCAGCTTGACAGCTGGCTCTCACCTAAGGCTGACTAGGATCCGAAAAAGCTAGCTGATCCTCTGCCTCAATCCTTAGTCTAAGGTGGAGGCACAGAAGGCAGAGCTTTAGGTGCAGGGCCCACCATTCACAGGACAGTCTAAGAGCTAGAGCTCTTGCCAAGCAGCAGGAGACCTGGGTAACAAGTAGAGTTAATAAGCAGGGCAAAATAGGTGCAAGAGCAGGAGGGGAGGGTGCGTGGTTCCAAGAACAGAGAGGGACGGGGGTTTCACGAGAGGGCACACAGGTTTTGGGAGTGGGCAGGGGAGGTGCAGCAGTTTTACCCAGGGAAAAGGGTAGCCTTTCACAGCGTTGTGCAGTGACACAGATTCAACAGGATGAATTCAAGATTGACGGTGCCGCAGTAAGAGCCTAGTGGTTAGGGCGCTGATCTGAGAGGTGAGACCTGGGTTCTGATCCCTGCTCCAAAAACTGTTCCTATATTTTACATTAAACAGTCAGCTGACATTATGGACTTCTGATCTCTTTTTGGACCTTGAGATGGTAATACAATACAGTGGCACTCAACCTCTAGCCGGCAGAGCTCCCCCGAGGTCTAGAAACGTGGCAGCACTAATTATTGCTCTCCTGCCAAATTTCTGGATTCACAGGGAGCTCTGTGAGCTAGACAACATGAACCCACATGTGAGATCACACTAGCATGCAGCATCTGGCTGGCGTGTACGTGTTTGGGTGGAAGTCAGGCCACACTCGCCACTGCATCTGGCGTGTGGGGTTAGGGTGCACAGCCAAATCTGGGTGCACAGATTTGGGCCAGTACATGATGGGATCAGGCCATGTTCAAGTGTTGGGCCAGTTTCCAGAATAATCCACATGGACTGACCCCATGCCACTCTTTTGGCCCATGGCAGTTACAGACAAAAGGCGACAAGTGCCATTTCTTTCCATCACTTGATTCCAATCAATCCATCCTGAGAAAAAGACAAATGAAGTGGGTTTCTTGAGATACAGGTCACTGAAGGTGAGATGCACTCACAACTCACATGTGAAAAGCTTTGCAATTCTCAAAAGAAATGCTTCCAAACCTTAAGCTGAAGCCTCCGTCTTGAGGTGCAGGCTGCCATTCTTGCACCATTAAAAGGAGTCCTATCGAATGGAGCAGCAAACGCAGTGAAAGGCGTGTTTGTCTAAAGAAAGACAGGAAGAGTCAAGGCATAACCAAAGCGCTAGGAACTGAAGTGTCCCCTCCACATACGTATGCAGAAGGTATGCCCCACAATCACTTCTGGTCCCGGTAAAAAACGGGCACCAGACCTACAGAGTCATGGCATCCTTCCTCAGGTTTTGCAGCTATTTTCTGTATTGTGGATAGTTCTCAGTGGTGCTTTGCTGAGAGCTCAAGGAGACAGAGTGACGAAAGCCCAGAATATACGGCCATTTCCCACCAACCTGCTCCCTCAGATCTCCATGTCCACATCTACTTGGGAAACTATATAGCTGGGAACTGCTGAGAGAGGGAAAACAAATTGGGGGTAGTGGCTACGTAGGTCTTGACTGTTTTTTTTTTAAATGGAGGAAAATGGCTACAACTCTTCCCTCCCCAGAATTAAGAATTGGAGACTCCTTGTATCCACTGTGCTGGAGTGCTGCACCCTTCGCAGACTCAGGCAGGGCCTGAATGAACTCTGGAATGACGCACGCACACCTGGTGCCGCAGCTCCTGATGTCATACTGGTTGCTCTCATTTGCAAACAATGCCTTCAGTCTTTAACTAACCTTGAGAATGATGCAGTCTAACAGATCACATCTGCCAGAGTCTTCAGACAGTCTGAAACAATTGCTCTTAAGAGTTCAAACTGCCTTATTCATTCACAGATATACACATGACTATTTTGGTGCAAAATTATTATATTTGGGCAAGCGCTGCTTATTCAGCAAATGCCAAACCACAAAGTTCTCTTTGTACAAAAAAAAATTCAGTCGAACAGATAAACAAAGTCATTGCTCAGGCCAAGGTCCAGCCAGAGCAATGGGATGAAATCCCAAGATATGCTAGCATCGTTCAAGTTTCAGCCTAGAAATATTTTTTCTGTGAGTAAAGATGGAAAAACAATTGGAAAAACATAGAGACCCAGACCTCTTATGATAGTGCTGGTCATGACTTCATACCTTTAAGAAAAAGTTCTGCTCGACTCAGAAAGCCTGGCACCAACCTCTTGGTTTTGTACAAGGAAAAAAATCCACGGCGTTTCCAACTTCTAGCACTCACTCTCATTACAAAATGCATTTTTTGATGTTTTATAAGTAAACCATTAACTATCAGTTAAAAAGTAATAGAAAACTGGGATTGTTAAAAAGTTCAGCATCTCTGCGGTTTACCTGTTATTATGGTCATTTTGAATAGATTGACAGATACTTCAGTGCTGAGTTAAAATTCATTGAAATCCTGTGGATGAAGGATAACCAAATAAATTATATTCTAAGTATGCAATCATGTTGTAATTAAACAAATGTATTAATTATTATTGTATCTCATTACACTTAGTCATCTTATTAGGACCGTATAGCCTAGAGGCAAAGCTGGGTTGACAGGGGGTTCCCACCAATAATCACCACCTTTCTTCTACAACTAGGTGCAAGCAAAAAACCCTGCTGCATGCAAATGACTAAAACATGCAAGAGAAACTGGAGTCGTGACAAAAGTGCTCATCAGTACTTGACTTGACCAGCCTTACCTTGCTCCTTAACGGTGTTTTTTTGCTTACCCAAACAGCTGAAGGCTGGTATGAAGGCTGGCACCATTCTCTCCGTGGTTCTTTAGCATTCATGTACAAGTAATTAGAAACCCCCCACACACAAATGAAAATTTCAAGGCAATAATGTTAAGGCAAACTAGATTTAAACTTGAGAGTATGTCTCAGGAATTTATGGTCATAATAAGTCCAAACCAAGGACTATACATTCAAGAAATGGAGAGCTAAAAAAATTACCCTTCAGAAAAACAAAATGTATTAAAGCTTTGAGGCACACAGGTGAGGCATCCATACACTGCAACCCAACAGGTTCTGTTACTGGGTCCCTGCCTGCTCCAGATCACGGGAGTGTGTAAGTGTGTTACAGGCCCAGTTAAAGAGGCCTTGATTTTGAGCTCAAGCTGTATTACTTGATTTTTAGATCTGGGTGCCTTAATATTAACCCCAGTGTATTGGCCAAAATGGCAACAATCCCATTAGGCCTTGGGTTTTGACACAGCAGCTGCACTCTTGTTTACAAGGGAAGAACTTTGTGTTTCTGTGAGTGTTGTTACATATTCGCCTCTTTTTGGCTGACGAGCATCTCTTAAACCACTCGAGAAGGATCAAAATTAGCCCTTTGCAAAAGGTTCTGTGAGGATATTGTGACAATGCAAAGTGCAGCTGGCGGGAAGGGAATGGATCTCTCCATCAGCTGCCCCATGCCTAGAAACAATATATGAATCAGTTTCCAAAACTGACTTTCTAAAGATGTGCTGAACTGCACATACACATGTAGACTTGTCAGCAGTGATCAAACATAGGACTTGCAGCACAAACAAAAGCTCCTTACCTCATGAACTAAGGGACATATTTCATATTTATACAAGTCTTTTCCAGATGCGGGCCATTCTCCATAAAGGACATTTTTCTTTGGGTTTTTTGTTTGTTTGTTTGGGGGTTTTTTTGTTTTCTTAAGTAGTCCTATGAAGTCTGATCCATGTTATATCGCAGCTTCATTAATGCATCCATGAGACACCAACTTTTTGTGTGTGCTTATTTTGTTGCAAATGTAACCTTTCCTACATAAAAGCCATTTGACTCATTTTTCAAGTGTTCTGACTATGAAACACTCAGATTATTAAACAAGCTACTGCTTACAGAGATTTTTGTTCCCATTTTTTATAGTTCACTAGAAACTTTAATTCATCTACTAATGCTAGCATTATTCTTCTGGGGTAGTACATGTGTAGGAGGCTGCAAAAAAGATCTATGTATTGCTCCAATATTTCTATAGTTTATGGCAAGACATTGCATTGGAAAAGTTAGCTGACAGCTAGAAGCAGTCCAGCACTTACTATGGTAAACTTTAGACTATGGTAAAATACTCTGGCATCTTTGGCTCCATTTGCAATTTTATTCTGGGGGGAAAAATACTGCATTAATGATCTGGATGCATTAACTTCCATTTTAGGTGCCATTATTCTTTCCATCTTTTTTCACAAAGAAACATGTAATCCATTTTCTCAGCTACTTTATCTCCAATGTCATCAAGTGTGTCAAAGCATCAAGCCATTTGTACATACTGGGCGTGTCTAGACACGCAATTAATATGACTGAATATACTCCAGATCAATTTGAGCCAGAGTAAACTAATCCTGACATCACCGTCTACATGTTCGTTTAAGTGTAGTGAATTACTAAGCTCCTGGATAGTCTTGTCAAATACAAGTGGTATCTGGCAGCACAGTATATTAGTCTACTGCCCCCTAATTGCCACGCATGTGTAGATGGTGATGTTTTGTTTTTTTTCTTTTTCCCATCCCCAAAATTGACTATATTTTTAAAGATAAAGAACACATGAGATGAATTAGTAGGGCTGTGCGAGGCTTTGGACACAGCTTTGGATTTGGAGAAGCTTCGGATGCTTCGGGGTCTGAAGCAGCACATCCAGGTTGCAGCACGGCCTCATTCGGCTTCCCCAAGCGGTTCGAAGCCGCCTCGGAGATCTGGCCGTAGGGTATAATGGGGAAACAATAAAATATCTATAACTGTTCAATTTTTTTTGGACTGTTTTTTGTCCAGCTTGGATGCAATTTTCAGGGGTGGTAGATTCTGCAGAGGGATGAAGCCTACCAAGTTTCGAGAATATCGATGCAGGGTTTGGGGGGATATGGCACCCCAAATTCTTGGAAGCAAAACTCATGTCACGCCTAGCTGTTACAACATAGTAAGGTGAAAACTGCAGGGGTAGTATCTCTTACTGAGGTTACAAATACTGCCACGTTTCAAGTAGATCAGTGCAGGGGTTTGGGAGAAACTATACCCCAAATTATTGAAAGCAAAACTCCTGTCATGTCTATGTGTTGTAACACGGGGGGGGGGTCAAACTGCAGGGGTGGTAGCTCTTGCTAAGGCCACAAAGCCTACCATGTTTCAAGAAGATCGGTGCAGGGGGAACTGCCTCTCAAGCTGCAGAGAAGCAAAACGGGTGTCGTGGGTGCTGTGGGACTGACTGTGTCTGTGCTGGGGCGGCGAGGGCAGACAGTGCCGCAGGCCTGGTTGCTAAGCTACTGCATTCCCAGTTACCAATCAGTCAATCATGATTCACTCGGGGACCAGGGACTGGGGGACCAGCTCAATACGCAGGACCTAGCTACTACATAAGGACTTAACAAGCAGCAATTAGCACCTACAAAACTAAGGCTAAGGAGAGGAAAGAATCAATACAGACAGTCAACTGCCCCAAGACAGATACAGTCTTGGCATGAGTTTTGCCTGTCAGCAGCGAGGGGTGCTGGGCTCCAGGACCCCCTGCACTGATCTCCTCCACAGCTGGCAGGCATCGTGGCTGCAGCAGGGGCTACCATCCCTGCAGGTGTCACCCCGCTGCGCCTTAACACACGCAGTGTCACCCATGGCATGAGTTTTGCTTGTGTGCATCTTGAAGGGCAGTTCCCCCCAAACCCCTGCACTGATCTTCGTGAAACTTGGCAGGCTTTGTGGCCACAGTAAGAGCTACCACCCCTGCAGTTTTGTCCCCCCGCTTCCCCGGTGATGTAACACACAGCCATGACATGGGTTTGGCTTTCAAGAATTTGGGGTACAGTTTCCCCCCAAACCCCTGCACCAATCTTCTTGAAGCTTGGCAGATTTCATGCTCTCAGAAGAGGCTGCCATCCCTGCTAGTTTCATCCAAATTGGACAAAACCCAACAAAGTTATAGATATTTAATTGATTCCCCATTATACCCTATGGCTGGATCTCGGAGGTGGCTCACTTCCGCCGGATCGAGGCGGATCAGAGCTCCAGATCAGGGCCATCCGAAGTGGCTGGATCCAAAGCCGGACTGGATCACTGCCGACTCACACAGGCCTATGAGTTAGCACATTACTTATCCCCGATGGTAAAATCTGTCCATAATGAAAGAGTAACAGAACAATACTAGGTGAGGTCTGGTGCTTTGGATACAGCAGATTGCCTTTTTTCAGTTAACATGATCAACAGACCTGTCAAGATTTAAATGATTAGGTCCAAGAGTGGTGTAGGATATGGACAGGTTACCAAGCATTATTATTAGTAGTATATTTTTGTTTTTCTCCTTCCCAATGTCTTTTCTAGGAGACTGTTGCCTTAATAAGCAAAACCAATGGGTCCAACGATAAATAAGACTTGGAGTGCCCTGGTACACTTGGAATGAAGTGGATAGCAGAATCCTGAATTCCTCGACTGGCTGAATTTTAATCTTGCAGACAATGAATTACTAAGTACATGTGACAAAATAAAACATAACCGCTTTCCCAGAACTGGAAAATAGTCAGCCAGTGATAATAATCCAAACAACTCCCTTTTCACACCCTGCTACACCCGACACATCTGTAGAGCATGCTCTGAAGGTACTAGATTTAGTAGCGTTGGAGTGATGTAGCCAAGATGGTTCAGTGGGTGATACCTTTTATTGGACCAGCTGCATGGATTAGAGTTAGGACATTGTACAGCATGTTTGGAGACCAAATTCTCAACTCAAGCCCTTCAAGGAGAACACCCTGTCAGCAGCTTCCACAAATATCCTGAGAAAACTGCAGCTCGAGTCCCTCTACTCATAGGAATTGTCGTGATGGAGGCAAGTATTTAAATAGGCAGGCTGCGAGCTTTTTAGGCCTTTCTAGAACAAAAAACCAACTCTACTGAAAAATAAGAAGGTAGGGAGTGAAGATCCTAGAGCCAGTGTTCGAAATTTCCCACATTCCTAATAGGCATGCTACACTACCTTCAAGTTTTTTGGTTGGTCTCCTAGTATGGCTAATAACAGTGAATAGCTTTTCACTATCAGACCTTGCGTTCCATGTACAATTAACCTGATGCAATAAACTCTTGCCCAATTCACACAAGAGTCAGCTGCTGAGCCCCCCCATAAGAGATGATTGCCCCCATGGGCTGGTCAGCCCCTCTTCCCTCCTGTGACCCCCAACAGCCCAGAGCCCATGCACCACCATGCATAGCCCCCCAGCCCACCCCATGCCGTTCTAAGTAGCCCAGGCAGTGGCACCTTCTGGCTGCCCACCACCACTGGCCCCAGCCCCACATT
>JAGPOW010001296.1:4115353-4127066 GCA_030014935.1 Caiman crocodilus | reverse complement strand
CCCACTCCTGCAGTCGGCCCAGATCCTGCTGCAGCCTCTCCCTCTCCTCTGGTGTCCCCACCTCAGCCCACAGTTTGGTGTCATCAGCAGACTTGGACAACTTGCTTTCCACCCCCTCGTCCAAGTCTGTGATGAAGATGTTGAACAGCGCAGGCCCAAGGACCAAGTCCTGGGGGAACCCGCTGCTCACATCTCTCCAGGTCGAGTATGACCCGTCCACCACCACTCTCTGAGAGCACCCCGTCAGCCAGTTTCTGACCCACTCAACCGTGTAGGGGTCAGTGCCACAACTCCCCATCTTTTTTATGAGGATGGGGTGAGAGACCGTGTCAAACGCCTTCCTGAAGTCTAAAAAGACTACGTCAACAGGGACTACGTCAACAATCCATGGATTTGGTCACCTGGTCATAGAAGGCGACCAGGTTGGTCTGACAGGACCTGCCCTTAACAAACCCATGCTGGTTGCCCTTCAGCATAAAGAACATAAATCCAAGTTCTCAAAACAGACATTACCCTAGTCGGAGCACTTTAAAAGTTAAACTGTGCAATGTCCAAGTACTAGAAGTAGTCAACAGGTTGTTGCCCTAGCAGCTTCCAACCCAAGCTGTGGGCCCTACCAACGCAAGCTGTCAGAGTGGTTAAAACTATGAGCACAGACCGAGATAGCCCTGGAGGGCCGTGCATGCCTAAAAGCGATCAGAAACCTGAGGATTCATGAAAGACCTTATCAACAGCCAGGGAACATTGGTATTCAGCATCTCATCAGGTAGGAGAACCTCCTGAGAGCTCGGATAGAGATTGGTTAAGGGTCCTAGACAGACATTGTACTGGACCAGTCCAAAGGGACTCGGCAGCATAGCAGCTGGCCACTGCAGGAAGATAGCAAATGTGACTGTGGTGGTCGTCTTTCCTGCATTGGCCAGCAGGTCTAGACAGCACATAGCACTTTTCAAAGAGGGGCAGAATGGAGGTAGGAATAATCTTTCAGACATCTTTACCAGAAGCCTCTTTGTATTGGTTAAATGAGTTTTTTGGGTACCTGGAATTTACAAAAATATAACATTAGATACTTGGCTGTTTTAAACAATATAGCTTAATTCAGCATCTCCAGTTTACTGCAGCAGAAATTCTGACCCAGGTTTTCAGCTGTAGTAAACTGCAGCGGTGTCACTAAGAGATGGTAACATCTGGCATTTGGGGCTGCTACTACAGGCTACTGTAGCATGGGGTTTTTGGTTTTTGGTTTTGTTGTTGTTTTGTTTTAAGGAGCCGATCGTGAGCATTAAGGTTAACCGCTGAGGTTTCTGCGAGACACAATTTCCTGGCCAGTTTCTCAACTATGTGGCTCAATTCATGGAGTGAAAGTGGGCTGCCCTGGTACCAGCCATGCTTCTGTTTGGCTTAGGCAAATCACAGAAGTAGAAGGCCCACCTCACCAGAGCTGACAGCTCCATGCCTGGCATGGCTGTGTGGCTCCCAGAGCAATACCAGCTCCTGCCATACTGACTGTAGTGCCAGCTGCCCTTGTGGCCATGGCTGCTTCTGCACCTCCCCTGCCACCCCCACCCACACACACCTATGGCAGCAGCCCTGGATACCTAGCCTTCAGTTTTGATATTGCATTCCACCCCATAATCCCAAAATGACAGGCCAGGAGGCCTGAGGTGTTGTATGGGCTACTCACGAAGATGCCCATAGGAATGCAAACACCATACTATTAAAGGGGACGTATAGGCATTTTTTTATCAGCCCAGGAACTGCTACCAGATTTCCAAGTTAAGTTTGTGTAAGGTGTCTGCGTAGGTCTCTGATCCAGAGTTTGGCTGCTGTACATCTACTTACACTGCATGGATGATAATACCCAGGAGGTACTGATCCTCACTTAGACCTCAGCCCAAATCTGACAGATCCTAGCCCTTCAGGGTACCATCCTTTCAGGAGACCTGGCTAGTATGTTTGAACATACATAGCTGCTCTGATAGTCTAGGAAGAAACACCAGAAGTGAGTTTGGAAGTTGTGCACATGCGGTCCTTTACTGGCTGGAGGAAAAGGGCTTTGAAGGGGTTTTGTAAGGGGCCTCCCCCCTCCCACATTGCTGGGCCTTTGGGCTGACTGTTCCCAGCAGGAATGAATTTACTCTGCTCAGACCAAGTTCAGACCCGACAGAGTGATCCGAGTCCCAGTTTCTAAACACTGGGGCTAGAGGCTGAAGGCAGTGCGAAGTGACTTCAGAAAGACTATTTTTCTATATTTAATCGTGTCTGCTTATTTTTTAGGTGCCCCTTTGATCCCGTTGCCTGAGGCAAAAGCATGGTCTATCAAGAGGAAGGTAGTTAGCCCTGTTTGTCTGAAGTCAGACAGAAGGCAAGGCAGAGTTGCCCTCAAACCTGTTGAAGAATGCCTTGCGTTCAAAAGCTTGCCTAACCACATCCCAACTATGGAGTTGGTCCAATAAGAGATAGACATAGTTAGCCATCTTAGTCTGAAGTCAAGTAGAAGACAGGGTATATTTGTACCTTAAACACTAACCAAAGTTTGTGTGCTTATCTATATATATCTACATATCACAATACAAGATATCACTCTAAGAAATCCTTGCCCTTGGACTACCTAATGAAGAAATGCATAAGCTTTTGCAAGCAACAGCTCACTTGAGAAGAGATGGGAAGTACTGGCTATTACTGATCCAGTCCCAGCTGAGTCACACAGGACTGACTATAGTATTAGGGAGCAGAAATATATTTCTCACCTATGGCAGCCAAGACAAGTCAACATTTTGCCTTTTGCTATCCTCCGTACACACCCCGTGTGCGATCGCTGGGTGTCATGTGTGGTCTGCTGAGGAACAGTACACAGGGAAACACCACACTGGTTTTAAACAGGGAAGGTGATTAACCATTTGAGCAACCTACCTGGGGATGTGATGAATACTTCAGTGCCTGGAAGCATTAAATTGAGCTGAAATGCCTCTCTCAAAGATGCCTTCCTGCCACTGCAGGAATTGCTGGGTGAAATTCTTCAGCCTGGTTTCTGTAGGAGATCAGATGATTGCAATGGCCTCTTCAGACCTTCCAGTCCATAGGTTTTTTATTTGTAGTACTTTCCAGAAGTCCAGTGGAGTTGCAGGGGTCTGTCACAGGTCTATTAACAGCATCCTTGGCAATTAAAAGCATTTTTCCATTGCTTTGGATAAACTGTGGTGGGCTTGAGGGGTGTTGGTGACTTCACTGAGGATACGACTGTGTTAATGGGAAGCCTAGCTTATTAATGCTCACCCCATCCAAATGCTCAGCTCCCTCCTGGCATAGGAGCCTTGCAGCCCGAGGAGCATCTGTCCCCAGGGAGGGTAGTGGTAAGCTGCGCAGGAAAACAAGGCACGTGTGGAATTCAAGCACAGCAGCTAGGACTTCGCCTCATGCACGGTGACCTAAAGCTCTATGCCCAGGTCTAAAACCTGTTAATTAGTGGCAGCCAAAAGCTGACTACAAATGTGGGATGCTTTTTTTGTTTTTTCTAGCCTTATATCATTGCCTTCCTGCTCCATTTATTTCTTAATACGCATCTTCTTTAGCATAGAATACCTGGCCAAATGCTTGTGTTAATTACATCGATGCAAGGCTGGAGAAACTCCACTGAGTATAGCTATTTTGGATTAATACAGGTATAACTGCTCAAACATTGCTCTGTTGAATATATTTGATAACCAGGTATGCTGGTTCAAAGTCACATTCACTTTGAACACTGAAGTGTTTCCTGCTTTCACATCACTCGGTATAGCGCTATGCCGGACAGTCATCCAGTTGCTTTAATTCTCAAGTTGGGTTCAGACCTCCTATTGATCTTTGCAAAGAACACTCGAGGCCAGGGCAAACAACATGAAGCCCTGATCAGCATAATCAACCTTTAGACCAGCGCAGAGAAGAAACAGAGAGATGACACAGAATTACACAAGTGTAAATTAGTGTAAAATTTATCCCAGGAAAAATCAGCAGTAAATCTACATTTGCGCAGATTACAGTGATGCACACACTGTGTGTCCACAACGTATTCTGGGGTAGCCTTTTGTGCATGGCAAATAGTAGTAGGTTATTATAGCTCCCACCCCACTTAGTGGTGAGGCATTGTAATAGCCACCTATTCGAGGCCACTGCCCCAGGAGAGCTGCACATCTGTCTGTTCCACATCCTGGACTATTACGTACAAAACTAATACAAGGTACACCAGTGTGAACATTTCATTTATCCAAGCCTCAAAGGTCTTCCTTTGATCTCAGCAGAGAAAGAGATCATTTTAACAGTAATCTCACAGAGTTTAGATGAGTTGCTTCCTTCTAAAAGTAATGTCACAAAAATAAATTATGAGGAAAGTCACTAGTGATATTAATTTTTGCTCATAATAGTACATGATATCAATGTCACTGTGAACCTTAGTCCAAAAAAAGAAAGAAAGAAGGAGAATTGCACAGAACTGAAAACAGTATAAATCATTCAAAAGTATGGACAACATTTCCTCAGTATTAGATTCTGCTGGAATATTCCTGCATCCTAAACCTCCAGTAAGAGCATTCACAAATAACTTTAAACTGAAACGTATCTACAATTTACAAGCCTTTTTATATTTTCTATCAAGTATTATATATTTGGTCTACAAATCCCAGTCTTTTTCCATTAAAATGACTCTATTATGTCTCTGCAGTTACTGCCCTTCTTAAACATCATTACACTGTGAGTAGCTGCCACTATATCCATACAATAGGAAGACTCAAGAGCACATAGATAAACCAATGCTGTAAACTTTGCACACTCAACAAGTCCTCCTTGCAGACAATTAGGGCCAAAAGATAAATATTGACACATTAGACTATTTTCTCAATTTGTTTTTGTTGATTGTCTGAGCAATCTGATGGGGCAAAATTCCACTTTTCTGATATCTCAGATTCTTGGTTAATAGAAACAAATAAAGTAAAGGCTTCTGTCCACAATGGGTTAGGAACATCTATTGTAGGAAGCCACTAATCGGATTAAATTGGCTCCTAGCTCTATTGCTAGGAGGCTAACTCATTCCAAAATTTTTCACATCTCAAGGGGATGTGTCATTGTTGCTTTTTTCACTATTTAAATCTGATGGAGAAAAAGAAATAAGCAAAGGCTCGGGATTACAGCAATGTCTGCTACAATGAACAAAGAGTAGGGATGAGCACAAATGTACAAACAGCACATTGCAGTTACACACACTGGAGGGACAGACATGGGTTTGTACAGTGCATCTGAATCCCGTTTTCATGACTGGAATTTGTTAGTGGCAACAGCACGTTAAGGAGGGAAAAAAGAAAGACTGAATATGTAAATAATACTGAAGCACCTTTAAAAAGCAACGTAGAGGTCTCTGTTTAGCACCCATCATCATATGCCTTCCTCCGTGACAATTTGTAGAAATATCATTTAAAAATTGTTAATGAATGAGAAAACAAAATTGTTATGTCTTCTATTCCAGGTTGTTTTCTATTAGCATTTTAATATGTATCCATTGCATTAGCCTCTTAAAAAAAAACAAACACATTTATGCAAGTGACAATTTTAGTTAGTCTAAGTAGACAGTCTTAAATAATGTCACTCAGCACTACATTTGGACTGAAGCCTACGAGTCATGAGGTACATTTTTGCCTACAGTCTGATAATTTTCAAAGCTATTGGCAACCTGGGAATTTTCCTTCCTTATCACTAGGGCTCAGCTAACTTCACTAACACTAATCAGAGCTGGAATCATTCATTCAAGGATTGCATGATCATGTTTTTCTTTAGCAGTGACAGCTGCCTGAGCCACATTAGCAATGCAGATGAGTCAGCCTAATAGGTTAATGCAGAACACGCGAAAATTAGGTTTAATCCCCAGTGAAATAATCTAACATTTTCACATTTCTTGATGTTGGGATAGAGACATTGGTGGTGACTCAATTAGGTGTAATGTAGATCAAAGCAAATTTACCTTCTGGCTGAACCTTCCCAATAGTTTAGATAGAAGAATATAAGGGTTCTTTACTAATTGGTGAATGGCTGTAGGGAAAATTATATTAAAAGCATGTATACCGCAAGAATTGCTTTTCAGATTTGAAGCAAATAATTGCTAAATTTTGCAAACCACCCAGGCACACAATTTATCGGGATACAAATGTTGTGTGTTGCATACCTTCTAACTTACGCATCTCTTTAGTGTAATGCTGAGAAATTAAGAGATTTGGAATTTTTTAAATGCTGTTCAATTTTAATGTCCCATCCTGAAATATTACCACTGGGCTTTGAAAGAGCTTGTATTATAAGGGCAGCATAAAGGAAAAAGCCAGTGTGTGTCTATCTAATGTTTTCATTCTTGGGGAATAACATATCAAACAGCAATCTCTTTCAGTCATAAAGGAAAGGAAACAAAAAATTACATGCCCTCCCTTGCCAAATTATTTTTTGCCTTGACATCTTAATTCTTAATCCTTGTGTGTGGTCAAATCAGTCTACTATAGACAACCAATCAAGCAATTATTCCTAAATTATATTTGCCCAACTCACATTGATTGGTTATTCTTTTCTTATTGGGTAAGCTCATTAATTCTGAGCAGCTTGCTTATTATGCTTTCCACATCATTTTCTTTCTGAGCCTATCTACTCACACCAGCCTGCTGATGTTTCAAGATGCCATACAGAAAAAAAGGCCTAGTGATCTATTGCATTGTCTCTTCCAGCAATTACAATTCACATTGCTGATTAACTTTGATGTGAAAACTAATGAGATAAGGCAAGTTATCAAGGCGGACCTGATCGTCATCTCATTTATACAGCATTTGCCATCGGTGAATGACAAAAACTAATGAAGATGTATCTGACAGCAGGCTGAGCTGAGACAGAATTTCGTTTCTCATCAGCAAGTGCTTTGCTTCTAACTCATCAGTCTATCTGAAACATGTTGAAATTAGCTTAATAATGAAAACACTTCATCTAAATAGACAAATGTTTACATTAAAATAACTACATGATAAATAGATGTTAAAGATTTTATGCCTTCTTGAGCCTAAACAATAGAGTAAAAAATGTGTTCTAATATTCACTAAATCATTCCTATGAAAATTTAGTATATGCTATTATACTTATAACTGAATGCTTGCTGATTTGTGGTTTAACAAATGTTGTTGGGTTATTTGCTGGGCTTTTTAAAATAAATATATATTTAGTACTGTAATGATTTGCTTCTCTAACATGGTGATTAGCAGAGGAAAGCAAGTGCAAAGCTGTTTAAAGTTTACAAAAATTGGTCACAAAATAGTTTTGCTATAAATTAGGGGGAAATAACCCTGGAACCAGAGAAATTCCAACTGCACATGTTTACTAGTATTGTAAATTAAAGCAGCATGTAATGATGTTTATTGTGCCATGAAAACAAATATGAAGGATGTATAAAAATCTTCTCTTTTCTCCAGACACAAAAATATACAGTACACAGTGCAAGTCACGTCAGTATATCAGCATTTTTTATCAGGGTAAAGGCTGCCAAAAAGTTTGAAATAATAACAGCTGAGTTGAGAAATGTTCCTGATAAAACAAAAGGGCAGGGTTATTCTTTTATTTTTACTATTGTGGTTTCAGTATCTTTATTTGTGAGATGTTATTTTCTATTTGGGTTGTATATTTTAACATTTTTACAGTATTCCAAAATATGTTTCCAATATGTTTTTGGATAGGCAATCAAACATTTATTAATAACGCATATGAGATCAAGCTTCTTTTTTATTATGATAAAGAAAATAATGCTTCTTTAAGGCAGGATTATGCCAAAATAAGACTTCTTCTCTTTATAAAGTTCTTGGGTTTGGGATTTATTTAGGCCTAAATAACAACTACAGCTATTTAAAACATCCTTTTCCACTATTGTGATTTTTTTTTCTCTTTTCCAACAAATGTATTGATAGTGTGTAGTACTGTCTCCTCAAGCAAAAAATATTTTAGTACCGGAGAGATACCAATTTCAGCAAGCCAGAGAACAAAGCTAAGCTAAATGACTATCAGTTAACATACACTGCAACAACAGCAAGACTCCCTGTAATTGCAAATAAACCTTTATTTGAGTCCCCCTTTAAAAAAAAATTACAAATTATAAAAAGTTAAAATCACGCTGGGATTATTAACATCATATCAGTCATTTTGCTGTAGTGGTTTTTCAAAGTTGATGCAAAGTTAACTATACTGACTACGGTTATAAAGCTGCCACAACCTAGGCTGCTACAACCTATTTAGAGTATCTCTTTGGGACAATTTTGATTTTGTCAGTCTGATCTTAACACTCCTACTACCAACCTTCATTCCTCATATTTTAAAAAGACATCTGAGGCCTAAAATTGAGACACAAGGAACACAGATTGACATTGTGTATTGTAGTTTAGCTCAAAGTGCCTGAATCCTGAGCAAGTTAAAAGAAAAGCCCAGTTTAAAGCAGTGGCAACAAATTACTACTCCAGTGCTGGATTAAATTTAAAAGCTCTTCACAGAACTGAAGATAACTCCTATATATTAGAAGAAACCATAAAAGTGCTTGTTCAAGAGCTAAAGGCACAAGTGGAAAGTTGACCCCAAAGAGTTTTTTTAATAGTCTGCTAAGTTTATAAAATTTCAAGATGTAGAAGGAAGATTTCATTACCTTAGATCCAGAGAAGCATGGATGTCAACACATAGGTTATTTTGGCTGACTAACCAATTTAAGCAAGCCTGAAACAATTAATACAATTCAGTAAATGACATTACTACATCTATCTCCCTCACCATGCTGCACCACAACATAAAGTAGGGCATTTTTCCATTTATCTACTTTTGCACTCAAGATGAATTTTTTTCCCCCAACAGTCGTCATCTTTTCTTCCATATTTTTAATTTTTTTGCACAAATATGTAAATGCGTTTGTTCAACCTACCTTAGTAATGAGTATTTTCACTAACAGTTGTCAACTGTTAAATAAAATGACTGAGATGTTCTTCAAAGAAATATAGCATTTTCCGAATGTTTGTACCTAGTATATCCTTATGTTCTCACGGTAGCTACCATTTTCTTTCTGGGAGTTCAAAATTTTATATACATCATACATACATACATACGCGCGCGCGCGCGCACACACTCTCTCTATAGGAATGAATACCACAATAATTTCATTTAGCAACTGGAGATGTGTGTATCTGTGTGTATATATGTGCATCCGTGTATGTATATGGAATGTTATTTCCCACTCTCACTTCCCCTCCTTATTCTTTATCTTGCTAGTCTATTTTAATAAATAATTATAGGCAGCTAAAGGATTTGTTCATTCCAAAAGGTCTCCCCTTCACATTTCTCAGAGGTTCTGCTCAAGGAGACACCGTGATAATAAGGGTTACTTGGGATCTCTACTTTACAATGTCATTATGAGCTAGCGTTCCAAATGAAAAAAGAGTACATTATACCTAAAAGCATTACAAGGTTCCCGTCTGGGCTACAACAATATTTAATATAGGTGGCAAGGCAGCTATGGTATATTGAAGAGAAGCTACAGGGGAAACGGAAGAAAAATGCTTTCTGAAAAATGCATTTTATATTGTTAACTGAACATTATGTTTCATTTGCATTTACAATCACTAGGACTAATCCTCTGGTATCATATTTATATCTTCTTCTTAGTTTTGCTAATTATCTTGCAATTTGTCAGTACATTTCTTCTTTTGCTTATATGGGAAACACTTCATTGTGTGATTTTAAGGCAAAACAGCTAACCATTAATGAGCAGTACCTCAGACATTTGTTAAAAAAAAAAAAAAAAAAAGGTTAAATATTGGTGTTCTTCCTACTGTCCAAAAAACTGATCTTAGTTCTCCACTAGCCAGTTGGTTTTTTTTAACTTGTCACTGAGCTTGAATTTTCTGGTAAATGATGAAAAAAGCACTATTGGCCGGAATAAAAAAAAACCTCACTAAAAATGAATACAGAATATATAGTTTTTATTGAAGAATTAGACTTTATCATTATATTTAGATCTCTCTAAAAACTAAGGCAGATTAATCTTTAAAGTCCAATTCAAAATGACACTTAGCTGAGAGTTAGACATGAAACTGTAGCTATATCTTAATTTTAATATATCTCCTCGATCTTCGAAGTGCTGACAGCAAATTACATTAATAAATGCCTATTTGAGACTAGTTGCCAACTGCCATTTCAATATTATCCTAAAATTTGTTAATAGCAGCTCTTTCAAATAAATTATTAGGTGATAATGAAAAAAACTCCTGCTTTGAATTTATATATATTTCAGCAAAGAATAATGTTTTATTTAAAATAGTTACAGTGTGGCTTTTGATTTAGAGTTTAAAGTAAATAATATTTGTACATCTAAAACATACTCAAGACAAATGAAAAGCCTCTAGATGCTTTTGTATGAGATGCTGAAGAGCTCTACAAACTTAAAAGCACAACCTCAATTAAGCCCATCTTCATCTGGAAAAAAAATTAGCAACTGAAAGCTGAATATATTAGATAATGCACACTAGCAGAAGAGCATTCTCTTAGCAAAAAATTCTTGATAACCAACCTAAAGCTGGCCTGAGAGTTGCTCAATGCTAATTTTGTTTGAAACTCTTTAACTAACTATGAATAGATATCCATATTCAACAAAGACATAATTAATGGCAACCTTTTCTTCTGCTTAGAAGACATCATAACAAGCAGAAAAGTACAGAAAGATTTTTATAGTAACTAATTTAAGGACAAAGGGTTGACCTCTAGCATTTCATTAAATAAACTGAGTGAATAAAAGAAGACTGACAGTATTCATCCTTGTTCAATTCAAGCAGCCAATTTCAAAATGCAAATCATAATCTGCAGATGTTGGAGTCTGATATATGTATTTTTTTTAAAAAAATATATCATTTGTTCAATTTAAGAACATCAGACATTTGAATTTTAAATAAAAATCAAAACCAATTTTAGACTTCAGTTTTAGGTAGAGCAAATTTATTCATGGTTCAGGGAAGGTCTCTGGGTTAGCTGGTGGTTTTTTTTTTTTCCTTCAAGTGTTTAAAGCTAGTCTTGTAAACCATTAATTTTATATATTATTTCCAAAACCCTTTCATGGAGAAGTTATATTAAGAAGCACATTGTTCCTGATTAGCACACCTAGTAAGTGCTATTGGATTTACAACTTGGTACTGAAGGATGATAAAAGCAACAATCTAATCCAGAGATCCCTTATTCTGAGATGCAGAAATAAACTCTGCCTTATACAAGGCGCTTTATACATATGTCGAAATTAAACACAGCACTACACCGTCATCAGAAACAAAAGCGAACTCTGCCAAAGGGAACTCGACATCCCCGCTGGCTAAAGCCACTGGAGTATTTTAAAATATGCTCCTGCTGGATAGAGTAGAGACACAGAGCCCTTGATCTCGAGGGGCGGTAAAAACCAGGCTGTATCACTCCGTGACCGTTCTCAGAGCACAGGGCAGGAGTTGGGAGGGAAACAGGCAAGAGAAGCTACTTGCCAAAGCTCCACACTGCGAGTGCCATCAGAGGGACTGAGAGAGGTCGGGGGAGACTGTGAAAGAAAGCAGACGTGACAAAGAATCCATAAATGGGAAGAGCAGAAGCAAGGTTCATTCATGGCTAGGCTCTGCCCCCCCACCTTTCTGCTGGTGAACAGCACCTTGCTCTGACA
>JAGPOW010001296.1:4080999-4106516 GCA_030014935.1 Caiman crocodilus | reverse complement strand
CCTGCATACATACACACATGAATGCATACACAATGGTCACATTTTCAAAACCAAACAATGACTTGGAGGGATCTGGTTTCTGGATGCTCAGCCTGAGACCCCTGAAAGGGGGTTACTTATCAAAGGATTGCATCTTCTGAAAAACAGTCCCCCTTTAACAGCTACCAAGTCAGTCCCCTTCCAAGGACCCCAAATCACATGTTTCCATTGAGAACATAGGCTTCGGAGTGTTTTCATACCACTAACAAGAAGCAGGAGATATTATGCAGACATGGCTACACGGCTTAGAAATAATTCACAGCTGTTGTGAATCCACAACTTGTGTATGTGGATTCAAGAGATGGGAAATTATGATCAATTAAAAATAATAATAATCTGACTCAACAGCATGCTTTTAAATTCTTGTTTTGGTAAAAAAGAACCTTCCCCAAGCAGATCACCCTTCCCTCCAAAAAAACCCCAAACCAAAAACCCAGGATATAAAAACCTTTTATATGTAAAATAAAAAAATAAATAAAAGAATGGATCCTTTGGGTTGTCTTCTCATCTCTAAAACAAACCACTGAGAGGCCCTGGGCAAATTACTTCTTTTTTTCCATGCCTCTGTTTCCTCTCCAGGTATTTTCCTATTAGACTGGAAGCTCTTCAGGGCAGAACCTGGTTCTGTGAAGTGTCTGTATAACACCTAGCCCGATACGGCCCAGATCTCAACCGGGGCCACTACACACTGCTGTAATAACAATAAAAAGAACAACAATTTCAGATTCCCATTGACTTCAACTGACTGCAGATCACCCCTAAGTGAAACAGCACACATTATATGTCTGTCATCTTAGGAAGGCCCAGTCTTAGGCATCTCCCACTGGTTGCGTTTCCTTCACCTTTGGGCAGCCAGAACTGAACTGGCAGAGGAAGAGTTTACACTCTGCAGCCCTTGTGGCTGACAGATGCTTCTGAATAGAGATAGACCAGGAACTTAAGAAGGGCAAGTTTCAGACATCAAGACAGTCAACTTCGCTACCCATTAATAGAAATCCATCTTATTGTTTATGCAAGCCTGTTAAGGGACACGCACACCTAGGGTCACAATATCCCCAAATGCTGTGTTAGCACCGTTTAATTTAACTACCAGTGGGTTCATATACATGTACAATTAATGCAAAGCAATAAACTCTGGAACAATTAATTCTGGAGTTTATTGCCATTTGCACGTGCCTG
Source organism: Caiman crocodilus (assembly GCA_030014935.1). Taxonomy (NCBI): domain Eukaryota; kingdom Metazoa; phylum Chordata; order Crocodylia; family Alligatoridae; genus Caiman; species Caiman crocodilus. Next base: position 4,105,298 of record JAGPOW010001296.1, on the reverse strand, counting down.
GGATCACGGCACATTGAGCCGGGTTGGAGCAGCCCCAGCTGGCAGGGGCCTGGGGGGTCAGACTGCCAGCCTGGGTCTGGTCACCCCAGCAAAAGGTGCTGCAGAGGGGCTGGCTGGGGCATGGAAGTGCTTCAGTACGGGACTAACTGGCAGGCAGCCCCTGCCCTGACGCACCCCAGGGTGGCATCTACACGTGTGCTGCTGTAGACATTTTTACTCTGCAGCTGGACTGTGGAATAAATTAATTTACTCCAGCTTAACAGGGGCACACACGTAGACACTGAGATATTTACAGAGCAGCTAATTAGTCTACTGCACAGTAAATAGCTCATGTAGATGTGCCCATTTTAATTAAAGACAATAAAACAAGTATAGTGAAATGATAGCGTATGTGTTCCTGTGGCTAAATTTTGAACAGATCAGGTGATCTGCTCTCATTTCTTCACTTCAGGCCACATCCTCAGCTGGAATAAGCCAGGGAAGAGATGTCTGCCCATTCCATCCTGCTGTGCATTTATCCCTTCTACTTTACCATGAGATAATTAGGAAGTGAGAACACATCCCCAGACCACTCTGTATATGCACCATTTTATCTATATGCATGGTTGCAACATCACTAGACATGTCAGGTACCTGATTAGTATTCGAAGCAGTGGCATTTGCCAGTCTCAGCGTTGCTTTGGTGATGCTGCCCACACAAGTCATGACAAATGGAGCTTTTAGCTGCTTATCCTCCACAAATTTCAACAAAGAGGTGACGATTTCCTCTCCTGGTCCCAAACGCAGGGCATAAACTGAAAGTTCACTAGGTCCAGCCTGTGTAAAAGAGAAGTTTACAGTGGTAATAGCAAGTACTTGACTTGTTTAATAAATCTGCCCCTTATGATCTAATTTCAGAGGGGCTAGAGAACAGATCTTCTTAATATGTTACTAAATCCATTGTTACTGCATGTTTTTAGAGCAAACATGAGAGAAACCTAATCCTGCATTATGAAGGACATGTTATGTATATCACCTTGCAGGCCCCAATGTGTTATACACTTTCCAGGCACATTTGTGTTATACACTTTTCAGACACAGCCCCTCAAGAGCTTGAAGTGGCAATAAACAAGACAGTCAAAAGGTGGAAGGAAGGAATTACTATCGCTCCCATTTTACAGCTAAGAAACCGAGGCATGGAGACAGTAAGTGACTTACCAGTGCAATAGAGGGAGTCCCTGGAAAAAGCCAAAACTTGACATAAGGCCTTGGGCGCCAGCCCAGTTTAAGTGAAAAACCAACCTTTCTTTCATACGCACACCGACTTTGGTGCTCAGTAATTCTAGAGCTGCTACTGCCTGGTCCGGTTTCTGGAGCCTGGACAGTCCCATGACACTGCTCTCAGTTGCAATGGATTAGGTCAGGATTGCCTTGAGCACATGGGTACAGCATAAAAATACAGTCAGAAACACTCTGTATCTGTTGCTCATGGCAAACTTACCTCTCCAGCTCTGACTGTTGCTTAGAATGAAAGGGCTTAAGGAAAATGCCTGGGAGGCTAGAGGAAGATGTTTCAGTGGGAAATAATAAGCAGACCCACAGGGGAAATGAGCTAGCATGGTGCTCAAAGGGCTGCATGAAGCTTCCATCCCCGATTCGATTTGGTGGAAGCACTTCCGGTCTAATTTCTGGTCCACTGGGGAGCACACAGGGCTCTCCCTCTCCCACCATGCCCGCACTTGCTTGGCAACTGGTGTCCCCTGGGTCTAGTGGGGCACCTGGGGTCCTCTTGTGGCCAGTCGCTGAGCCAGGTAGGCACGGAGGGGCCCCCCGCAAGCGCTTGTTGGTGGACCCAGAAGTGGACTGGAAGTCCTTCTGGTCCACTTCTGGGTTGGCCACTGAGCATGTGGGGGACCCCCTTCCTCCCCTCCCGCACGCCTGTGGGACGCTCCATGTGCCCCAGCATTGCAGCATTCACAAGCCATGCCAGTGACCTCAAGGTATGTAAAAAAAAATTCTAAGCTCTGCCTACGTCCGAATCAGCATCGAATCTTCAGATTTGGATTCAGCCAAATCGAATCAGGGACAGTGATCCAAATCAATACATCAGATCACTGTCCCCAATTCAGGCTGAATTTGAATTGAATAGGCTCATCTCACACACCCCTGGTGCTCATGCAATGCCCTGTGGACCAGATCCAGGCCACGATGGGGCCCATATCATCCAGCTCACAGAGCTGCCCCAGGGCTGAAAATTTGGCAGTAGGAGAGTGGTAACTCACTGTCAGAGTCCAGAGCTGCAACAATTAATGCTGCCACTGCTGCCTTGACACTACAGTGTCCCGGATTTCACAATGTCCTATCTGGTCACCCTCCCTATGTGCACTAGCATGCAGGGTTGCTCTGCAGCTGGATCCAGAGTGAGACTTGTGCTGGCACACAGGACTTCACCCACAGACTGACCCCTCATACTGATCCTGCACTGGATGAGGCCTGTGGTCCATGGGATCCGGCCCATGGATGGGTCTTCCTCCCCAGGGAGAACGTCTCATAGTGAAATGATGTATTCTTAGAGGTACTGTGCTGTTCAGAGATGACCTAGAGGATTTAGCCATCCCACTGCCACTGAAATAGGTATATACTGTATGGCTCAACTCCCTTGTAAAGCCCACCCTTGGGCTTTCATTTAATTGGGATTATTTAGTTCACTTTACCTTTGGCTTATGCTTGCAATTTGCTAGAGACCCACATGAAGGAGCAAAAGTTAAGCCCCTAGACTTTGGTTCAGAGCAAGGAGGAGTCCTGCTTCCTCCACACCAGGTGAGTTCAGGGGACAGAGCACTGGCTCCCTGCCCTGCACTTGTAGAGCAGCAGCAAGAAGTGCCATATTTTACTGCTGAATGACAGAGGAAAAGCATTACCTGACCAAAGAAAGGAAGAACTAAGAAGAAAAAAGTCTGATATTATGTTTTAATTGGAAATATTATCATTTTGTTTTTAAACAAAGTTTTTCCCTCAAAACAAATTTTCATGAAAAACATATAATTTTGGCTAAACTTTATAGAAACATTTCTGCTAAAACCTAAATATTTGTCACTATTCAGACACTAAAACCCCTGAAATTTTCAAGCGTTCCTTGTTTCAACAAAGTCCAAAACGTTTGGAGGAAAAACAGGTTGACAGAAATAAAATCTTTTTCTCTTTTCACTGATATTCTTCACAAGCAGGAAAATAAAATTCCCAATCAGCTCCAGTTTCTTGTCACAGCGATACCTGCCACTAATCCAGGAACAGTGCAGATCTTCCATCAATTCTTGTTCTGGGCTGTATCTGGCCTTTTGGTCTATTGCATTTTGCATGGTATTAAAGACAAAGGGTGGGGAGGCCAGGATTATAAAGTGAAAAACAGTGGAGCAGGGACACTGCTTTCTTTCCTTGACTCCCTTATATATTAACAGGCACAAATCCCCATATGTGGCAGCAATGTAAACTAGTTTTATTACTCAATAAAATATTTGAAACAAAATAAATGGTTTTGTCAAACACTATATCTCCTCAAATAATAATGTACCAGCTTACTAAGAAAAACAACCTACATTCATATTCTATCCGAGAGTTTTATTTTCACTCCCAGCGGATAGCAAAACAGGCACTGCAATTTTGAATTCAAATACTGTATAAGAATACAGTAACTATAGTTCTCAGAGGGTTTGAGCAAATGCCAGCAAAACAAAACCCAAATCAAATTTATTAGCTGGTGGAGATCTCTAACAATTTTACACAGTGATTGATAATGCCGTCTGGGATTTCCTTTCAACATTAAGTGATTTACAGCCCCTACAGAAACTTCATTGTCCGTTATAATATATAAAGAGTTTCTCAATATCAAGTAATGTTAAAACAGCAGCAATTTGGTTGTTTATTATTTTCAGTGTATGTGTTTTGCTTTCATCTGAGAGGCTTACCAGGAATTCTAATATCTAGAGTCCTGCAGAGAGCTATAAAGGGACAAAGTGAAAATTAATTAAGAATTGCAGCCTGTGTTTTTAAAGAACTATCTAAACTTCAATTGTAAGCTTGAGACGCTCACTTGTACTGTAAGAAGGTTTGTAGGAAATGATACTTATCTTCTTCCCCATTAGGATGAGCTGGCAATTGGCTCGCTGCTGGAGGAGGCACAAAAAAAGGAGTCCTTGCTTCGAAGAACTTGCTTAATTTACAGTCAATCTGCTTTTATATGCATCTCTTCAGGAGGGAGATGATCAGAAATGTTTTTAAAATTAGAGTGGTTTGGTTTTTTTTAAGTCTTTAAACATAAATATGAGGAATGTTGACAGGTCGTGCGCTCCATAAAGGTCAGTACCGCAAAGCACGAGGTTAGAAACTTTGCACCTTATGTTGTCCAACAGGCAATGGTCCAAGAGTTACAGTGCTAGCCTAGGCCTGAGCTGGGCTGCTCTGTCAGAGACTTTCTTCTGTATAACTTTGGACTGGGTGTTTTGGACCATGTCTACATGGTGCTCCAGGCAGGCTGCCTCCTAAACCAGAGCTCACATCCAACCAGCACTTTGGGTAAGCTAATTAGCACTGCAGTGACCAGCTAATTAGCTTTCCCATGCTGACTAGCCTGCTTGCTATTTGCACTACTTCCAATTTAGGTGGCATCTGCCTGGAGCAGCACAGCATGCTTCAAGTTGTTGCTGCCGAATATGTGAAATTTACTGGGGAGACATGGCTTTTGTTTCTTAGGTTTCCATCTGTAAAAAGGAAATAACAACACTTCGGCATTCCTCTACCTCACACAGCACTGGGGCGACTGGAACGATGGGGGGCATTTAAGCACCTAAACCAGACAGCTGCATCTGTACACTATACTGGTAAGTGCAAAACTATGAAACCTGAATTAAAAAGGATCCTCCAGGGATGTCCTAAAGAAATGCTGGGAATAAGGCAAGCAGTTTGTGAATTTCCAAATAATTATTGCATTTATATTCCAAATGCATTTATATTCCTACAATAAAAAATGTGGGGTAACAAGCATCTAAAATCAGTAAGGGACAGTGGTGATATTAGTTGCACAGAATTGCCATTCATCCTTTGTTCAAGGGCTTCCATATTATTTATATCTAGCAGTGACCATATGCCTGAAACTTAAAGAGTGTGCCCTGGGAGAGTGGAGTATGAATGAAATGGCAGACAAAAGTCTTGCTCCTTCTCAATGATGAGCTTCACTGTAATCAGCACAATTTAGGAAAGTCTTTGACCAGCCCTGACATATCCAATAAGACCAAAGACGGAAGGAGTTACAAGAGCGGAGTGAGAGTCAGCTAGTCTTCCACTACTCTGACCCACATCAGCCATGGGTTTAGCACACAGCTCACAGCGGAGCCTGACTTTTCAGGTTAGCCAGAGGTAGAAGCTAGAAGCAAAACTGCATTTGCAGACTAGAGCTTGCCTAGTTTGTTTTACACAGGATGGAAGTAATTTTTATAGTTAAGAAATGAAAACAAAAGTGAACAAATCACTCCCTAATTGCCAGGAATATCATATACTTTTAAAGCCATGTCATTTGCATTTTATTCATGAGACTGTATTTTTGCATTTAATCAATTGTTGTTGTTTCCTAAGCCCCAAACGATAGAACGTCTTTTGATTGTTCCCCATTGCATCTAATATATTGCACAAAACTGCAGGACAGGGATCTTCATTTCAATTAAGGAAAAGCTGATCATTAGCTAACTAATAAGGACCAATTATCTGTCACAACTATTTCCTAATTAAATTCCAAACTGAGATTTCTAACCCAGATGGTCAGTGATGCTACAGATTTGTTTAAATTTGGTATCACAGTAACAAACTACTAATTAGGGTTTGTAAATACGTTAATTCCCTCATGACTGAGTTCTTAGTAATGCATACAACCAGTTTATTAAAGCACTAATTGTGGCTGGCTTTACTTGGGCCTAACACATAATCCACTTATCACATACTAGTACTAACTCATTTTGAAGGGATTATGAATGAAATCATAAATGAGGTCTTCAGTTTAATTCATGAGCGTTGCTAATAAACATGTGACGTCACAGCATGACAATCTTCTGACTCCTTTATATGCAAGTGAGTAGTTCTATGGCAATTTTGGTCATTTATTTAATAACATTTGTTTAAACAAATTTAGCAAAGCTAAATCCTGATTGAGTTGAGAGCTCTGTCCTTGTATAAAGCAAAAATGAGTGACAAGGCAGGGAACCAGGCTTCTGTTTCTGACTCTATTGCTTACCTGCCTGTGACACAATTCAAGACAAAACACTTTAGCTCAGTTCCTCCAACATCTTTCTTTAGGTGCTTAATTTCTCTTGAAGGCAAGCGCCCAAATATCTGGGCATTCCCCTCTAATCTATTCAGATTGTTAGCAGTGTACACTGAACATTCATTTCAGCTGGGCCAGCAAGCATTACCATGGTATAAATGGAGAGCAATAACAAAGGGCATTTGTGAGGACATAACCCCATATTGCTTCCCAATAGGATGAAGTAGCCCCCATGGCTGCTATCGAGGGAGAATTAGACAGCACAGCCCCTGGCCATGCACTTGCACAGTTTCACTCCTGGTTCCACAAAGATTTTTATTTGGGTGCAACTCCAGTTCTCTGGTGGCAGTGTGGCAAACAACGGGAGAGTTGTTGTTCCTTTAAATCTTTATGCAGAGACAATTCTGGGAACAGAGAAGCTACGGGGTAACCCAGAATTAATGTTTCAGCTGAGATTTCTGCAAGAAGGGATTGCCTGCATGCAATTTGAAATCACCTCTGTTCAGGGACATTGTGTGTGCATGTACGCATGTGTATGTATACATGTGCATCAAAAAAGTCACACTAAGACAATAAAGAAACTCCAGTTCATGAATTTTTCCTCCAGTGGGAAGTTGACCTGTGAGTTCCTAACATCTGTTCTCACATGGCAGAAAGGCAAGACTATTCAAAATGTTACTTCTTTGGGGGCTGCGTGACTTAGTTGTTTCTTAAGAGAAGATGGAGACTTCCACTAGAAGATGAACCTACTTCCATAAAGACAGCATGTTCTTGCTATCTGATAGCTGGATGTAGAGGCCTTCGCAGACTAAGATTTTATCACAGTGTAGGTTTTTATGGGCAAATTTTTGCAGTGCAATCTCATCAGGGCTTCTGGCAATCAAGTCGACTGGGAAGACAGACAGCTGAATAGGAAAAATAAACTAATCTCTTTTCTCCACCATTTGATTTGCCCAGCTCAAGATCTAGGCCCCTTTCTGGAGTTGCTTTTATTGCTAAGGTCTTTAGTAGACACATTCCATAGCTGGAAAAGAGCCCCCCAGTTCCTAGCGATGCCACTTGAGTGGCCTTCCATCTTTATTGCATTTGCTTGCATTGGTTCTCCTTCGATAGCAAATTTCTAATGGTGCAACTGGGCAGAAAGACATGTTACATGGGACTCTGTACTGTGTTGGCAACCTTCTCTGCAATTTTTTCAGGCAAGAGTGCAGGGGACAGGCTAGTGTGGCCAAAGCAGGGGTGGCCAACCCACAGTACATGAGCCACAAGTGGCACAGGCAGCTGCTGTGCGTGGGACGTGAGCACCAACTGCTCAGAAAAGAGAGGCATTGCAACGAGGGGAAAGAGCTTCAGCCCCTGGATGCATGGAGTAGAGCGGGGGTAGGATGTTGCTGTGAGAGGAGATGTTAGGTGGCCTTGCTACAAGCCAAGTTACTTCTTCCCTGTTTCTGGGGTGCAGCTTAACTTGTGGCATGCTTGCCAAAAAGGTTAGTCATTACTGAGCTAATGGGACATCTGTTTCTGTAGCCAGTGGCACATGAGGGCGTGAGGAGTCCAGCATTACCTCCAGGTGCCTCTGACTGCATGTTTGATCACATGCACCACTTCTCTTATACTCTGACAACATAGTGATCTCAGACACCTTGAGCTGGCTCCTCTACTAGGATCAAACAATGTAGCCCATTCCCTCCATTGAAGGCAATTGAGATATGCCAATTTACAATCAGCTAAGGACCTGACCATCTAATGTTTCTAGCCGAGGGGAAGGGAAAGAGGAGCCGAGGAGAGGAGATGCTTCCCTGTTACAGCATCCAGCTCGACTCCCCATTCCAGCATAAATTCTCATCAACAGACTACCTTCTGACTCAGGATCCACACAGTATATATCACGGCTCCCATTCACTTAGGTTGCACGTGCCCCTCCAAAGGCTCACTGAATTTGATTTCACTGAAACACTCATTATAAGAACTGGAGAATATTAATCTGCAATATACTACTGTTATAATGTGCCGGCTGAAAGAACCTTAATGGTAATAGCTCTATTGAGTGCCTGTAAAGTAGGGAATAAATGACAGATAACTGTGAATTGCAAGGTTATGTAAACATTGAGGGGTTTTAGAAAAAATCCTATTAAACCATAAGAGAAAAGCATGGATGGCTTGTCACATCAGTAAGACCCAAGAATGCATTAATAAATAGAATAATAGATAATGAACCATGAAGTACAAGGCTAAACTATCACTCTATTGTGAGGATCCGGTGACAATATAAACAATGAAGGAGAGGGGTGGGGGGAAGCTTCATTGGTTTGTCACCAGAACCTTGTACTGAATCTTTTATTACCTACACTTAATGAATCCTTGCCACCTCCCAGAGTTATTCTTCTCCCCAGTCTCTCATTCTCTCTTCTCATGCTCTTAAATTCCCATGCTGCTCTTCTTCACTGTGACTTCCTATGTTAAAGTTAAAGAACATGAAAAACCAAGACCAATCATCATACTTATTAAACTATGCACAAACATACAAGGTCTAGATTATATATTATATACACACACACATACACACACATTGCTTTTCTAAGAGCCTTGTTCAACATTAATTTGGGGCAGCTCCTGGAGATCGTAAGCCCTGGACTGACCATACTTTAACACCTTTAAGTAGCTTAAAACACTTGTTATGCGGCTCAAAGTTATGCCACTCCAGGGCAGGATTAGCTCTTGAGCCACGTAACCCAACTCCTGTGCCATTAAGCTGTGGCCACTCCCCATAGACGTGCTCCTCAAGTTGAAGGTGTGACTACAAACTAGCACTAAGCCAACCAACATGTGTGTGGCTCACACTGTAAAGTATAACACAGCCCTAACTGACTTGAACAGGTTGTAAAAAACAGTAAGTACAACCAGAGATCTCAAAACCATTTAAAGCAATACTAACCTGCTCCAATACATGGTAGACTTCAGCAGAGGCTATATTTTGCCTGTAAAAAGGTATGGTTTCAACACTGAGATAGTAATCTTGATGTAAAATCCTAGCTGGGACAAGACACTATTGTTTTTACTGCAGTGTAGCTCATTAAGATAAGGCACAAACACAGGATAGCCTATTGATCTCAACTCGCTATACTGAGTTGAGAACCCCTGTGTGTCTGTTCTCCATTAGAACATTACATTTAGATAGCCATCACAGGGTAAAAAAACAACTATTTTTTGCAGCAAAAACAAAGATTGTGTTTGGGACTTCATCATACCGGATCACAGGATGAGAGACTATTCTTGCTCTAATTCACTCACCATTTAAATAGCCAAGCCTGACAAAGGATAATAGAAAAAAAAAAGCATTATCAGCCCCATTTTGCACAGAGGGAACTGTGGCACAACGATACAAAGGCCCAAATCCTCAAACGCCCATTGAGATCAAAGTTCACACGAGAAATTGGAAACAGGGTGGGAACTGATCACAGTCCCAGTAGTCAACTGGGAAACCGAGCATTAAATAACAGGTAATCACTATTACCGTTCTTACTAAAAAAAAAAGAACGGCTTGCAAGTAGCCATGGAGAACCATGACCGTTCCTTGTTCGTTTATTCCTGACAAAAACAAAGAACGGTGAATGAAAAAGATTTTGTTTCAAGCGGCAGTCCGTAACTTCTGTCGCTTCCTCCTCCCGGTTCCAGCTATACCTGGAGGGGCCCTCACCTGCATTCATGGGAAAAAACTTTGTAGCACTTCTCCTTAGAGTCCCAATAGCTGCTTACTAGTTTCCAGCAGTATTATCATGCCAAACAAGCCGTTGTGCAAGATCTCTTTGCAAGGATTTAAGTGTAGCAGAATTTAATGCAGATGATGCCCCTTTTGCTACATGTCAGGGCTGAGTGTCTCAGAAGGACTTGGTTAATTTCCTTCTCAGATTCTCAGGCCAGCATGCTATAGCCCTGACATGCCAAACTGGCGTTTCATAAGGCCCCTCTGTCTACAAGCTCCTGACCATGACCAATCATTATGGTGGCAGAGGGCAGTACTATTCCATCTGGGATCACACTTCACGCGGTGAGGAGAGCTGTGTTCAGCAGACTCTGGAGGTAAGTGGAAATCAGATAAGTTTGCCACTCTTTCTTCATCCTTTCAACATCCAGCTTCTATCAAAATCCTTGGACACTCAAGTGGTTGTTGACTTAATGTAGTAATGAGGTGTGCCCTCAAGTGAGGCTATTTCAGTGCCCCTTCAGCTTCTCCTAGAGGAGATACAAGAGGAAAAGTATTTCCCCCTCTAATCCTTGTTGGTTGTAACAGCTCAGGAAACCTCAGGGCATAAGCCTGTGCCCAAAAGGACTGTTCCATAGGGTACGCTCTATGCAGGTAGTATCACCACCATTAACCATGTCCAAACCATCCTGGGACAACTTACCTTATTCTGATAATAAAGCGATTATATTCAATTTCGCATATGATACCTGCGTCAAAGCATCTGAACTCTTGAGACGACCATTTCCTTTCTGGCTGGTGAAGAACCATCCTGCATCTGATGCTTCTGGCTTAACCTATGCTTTTTCATTTGGGAAATGCCTCAGCATTGTGCAAACAAGCAGTTGAAAGACTCTTTCTGCATTACACCAAACACTGCAGGAGAGGGTGGATGTCATGGTCAGTTCTGTTTAACCAATCCTCTCTTTGCATGTTGCATCCGCTGTAGATAGGAGCTTGCTGATATCGTCAGGCATTGAAATTACTTAGGCAAGCGGCTTTTGTCTCAGAACACCATACCATGTTAGGGGACAGCATAGCTTTCCACCCCAGAGATCACCTGGAAATGTCTCCTGACCCACTCTTTGCTTTTCAGAATCCAAATAAGTAATTCCAAACTCTTCCCCATGTAACAGGGCTTAAGAGGGAATGGCGTAGCGAGTCCCAAAGTGTGGTCTATAGATGCCTGGTGGTCCACAGCAACTGGTCTATGGATTACATCACTCCTCCCTCCATATCTATTAGAAGATTTATTATATGGGTGCACAGTGATCCAGGAGGCAATCTGGGGGAATCAACAGTGGCTCACTGATCTAAAAGGTCTGGCAACTACTGCCCTGGTGTTTACCGCAGAATACAGCTCCATGTTGCCCCATGTTTGAAGGGGCATTTTGGCCCCAGTCCTTCTTGCAATAGTATCATGTTATTGTCTCCTTTCACACATACCAGATGACAAGAGCGAGGAAGATCAAAGGCATAGGTTGGATTTCTTAAGGAGAAGAACATAATGAGATCGCTGTACCTGAAAGAAAGCTGTTCAGTTGCCTTAGCTATACCCTGCCCCTCCGGTTCTCCTGTGCAGCACCGGAGTTGAATTGATTCAGTAACATTTTCTCTCTCTCCCATATACCCCTCTCTGCTTTTTTAATATGGCAAACAATCTTTGTATTTTTTTAACTTAAAATTTTGTCCCGTGAGGTGCAAAACCAAAGAAAGTGCTACTGAGAAAGTATAAACTGGGGTCTAACACAGCAGCTTACCTCAAAAGGCAGGCATAAGTATGAACAAATTCTACTCTGGAGCGCAGACCTGCCCTGAAAACTGACTTGTAGGAATGACTTCATGGGATTCCCCATGTGCTGCCTCTTATTTTATTCCCATATTCAATAAGTTCAATTAATAATCAATAATGTGGGGTTTGTTAGCTGCTAGCCCTGCAAACTCAATGAGGGATGAAGGAGTCAGTCTAGATCTTCCTTTTCTGGCTCATAAGTCATCACGAGTAACAAAAATTCTACAGGCTAAATCCTGCCCTCAGGCCTGGATATCCAAGACATTTACAATGGTATAATTTAAATCCTTTCTGTAAACCAATGCAAATTCCACCACAATCCAGTGTGGGTAGACAACCAGCTCTCCCAGAGAAGCTGCATACCATAGGTTTAATTACAATACTTCACCACTACATAGCAGGAGAGCAGGTAATGAATGGCCTGTTTGTCCTGAGCCAGCGGCTAACCTGGGATATGCTGTGGGCTCGTGACACTTTCACTGGTGTAATTTATACCAGGGGAGTTTTACCCTTCATTTTTTCTTGGGGTAATTCTACACTGGATTTCAGCGGGCTACACTAGGATAGGTTTGTATATGATATACTGCTCTTTATTTAAACCAGCTCAAATGTGTTGTATGTCCAGGGCCTTGGTCATAGCCCCTTGTCTTCAGATACCATCTTTGTATTATTTGTACCAGATTTAACTTGTATCCCATTTTTACCTACACCCTTCTTTTCTCTACCATGTTCATATTTTTTGCTTGTCTAATTCTGATAGAAGCTCTTTGGGGCAAGTACCCTGCCTTTATTAATACTTGTACATTATTATGCAAGTATAGGGCACATTATAAATGCATGAATCATATCGCCAGTGTCATCTTGGCAAACTAATGGACAGAAAGGTGCACTATTTGTTCTCTCCAGGCACTTCCACCATGCTCATCCCTGCAGTACAATTGCAGAGCAGTGCTGGGCTGTAGAGTGCTACTCATCTCATTATGCATTTCAGGGTTTCACTTACCACCTTTCTCCACAGACCTCTGTGACTTCAAGTTTGCAAATTTTGCAGCTCTGACACGAAAGTACTCAAGCATGTCCTTAAAGGTGAGAGTACACGCTTAGGACCCACTGACTTAAAAAAATGTCAAGCACAAAATAATAAGTATTTTGTTGAACCGCGTCTCAGTCCCTGAGACTGGACTGCATGTCTCCACTGAGACGGAACACATTTAAAACCACTTACTTACGCTATTCACAATTTCTACAAAAAAACCAGGTTTAGTAAGCTGTGTATTGGCTGCATACCCTTGTTCATGGAGATCTCAGCCTTGTACGGAAGTAGTAGACAGCGTCTTTCCATTTATTTAACCAGAGACATGAAAACCCAGCAATGGATATATCAAAGAAGGTCTCGAGGTTTTAACTGACTAATTCCAAATATAGGGTTCACCACAATAGCAGACAATGTCCAAGTTCCTTAATATTGACAAGCGGCAGCTCGGGCTGTTGTAGTCTAAATTCCACTTGTTATGCACAGTAGGTCCATAATTCTTAGTTAAGCAGATGCTCTAATTTTTAAAACCATTATGTTCTATGCATGATGCACAAGGGGGTGGGGGGAAGGGCTGTCTAGGGTGCCCATAAGGCACTCCTTGAGATATGAAACATTTCCTCTTGTGCATCTGGGTCATCCTCACGCAGCCCCTCTCAGAAGGGATATTTTATGAAGCTGATAAATAAGAGTTTATCTAACTGTACATGCAGCCCAGAAACACACACAACGCATATGGAGAGAATAAATAATAGGTACCCGTGAATTAAGGATGATGAAGGATTTTGCTTACGTTGTAATAAACCACGAGAGCAAAGCCTGAGAGGTCCGTGATGTCACCTGAATTGGGAGAAGCATTTATGTCCTTTTATATCCAAATAGTGAACTGATGAATGCCCAAGAGAAGACAGCTAGCCCTGTGTTTAGGGTGTAAGTGTAGGATGGGGGTCTACAACTCTTCAGGAGTGCTGGGCTGAAATCACCCACTTCAGGTCAGAAAGGCTGGCCCATCTCAGGCTGGCGCTGCTTCTCCCCACTGCTGAAATGTCACACAAGTCCTGGATTTGCAGGCTGGATATAATGGCTCAGTGGGCCAGATGTGGCCCACAGGCCACAGATAGGTAACCCCTAGCCTAGACATGGGAGACCTGGGGGAATGGGATCCATCCCTAGCTTTTCTGCAAATGTCCTCTGTAACCTTGACAAATCGTCTAATCTCTGCCTACCTCAGCTCCTTACCTATACAATGGGAACAGCAACGCTTGTCTTCCTCACAGGAAAGTTAAGTATTAAAGACTAAGAACTGCTTTGAGATCCCATGGTAATAAAGGGCCTAGAAGTACCTTGTATAGACAAACCTGGTTCCTAATCAGTAGCTGCTACCACCCTTGCTAGTAGTCTTGGTGGAGCTGAGGAACAAACAGGCCTGGAGGGAGGCTGAACCGAGTCATGACCTAGACAGTCACGCAGGCTCCGATTAACATCAACTCCTCAGTCTGCTCGAAGGATCGTGCAGAACTGCACGGCCCAGGAAGAACCGTGGGGGAAAGCTAGTCATGGGCCACTTGAAACATGCATGGTGGAGATTGGGAAGAACTCATTTTGTACCCAGAGCCTTTGATGAGGGTCTTACCTCTGACTTCAGCGGAGCAGAGTCAGGCCAGCACTGAGCACTTTTGAAAATCCCACTCGCCCGGCTCATACCCCTATCACCCACTTTCATAAACAGCTAGAGAGAGAAAGACAGAGAGAAGGATCCCCAATAACTTGCCCCATAGAAAGATAAGAGGTGCCCCAAAGAGCCTGCAGTTGCAGCCCAGGTGCAAGCACAAACTGGTATAAGTGATCAGAAATCGATCTAAACCCGTAACTGTACAGAAGTTTGGTACACACATAGACTTGGTTTAAAAATGGTGGAATCTGGTCTAGGATAGATCTGGTTCAATGTACACTCAAGTATAATTGATTTAGCTTAGACCAATGAATCAAGTTTATGTACCAGATCTCCTATTGATTCAAGTTAAATCACTGTCCACCAGCATCCCAGCCTCCTCTGCAGCCCCCTGCTCCCCTCCCCTCAAGGAAGTGAGCCAAGGCAGGGGGTCGGACTAGATGATCTGCCCAGGTCCCTTCCGACTCTAGATACTATGAAACTATGAAACTATAAGTACACTAGCACGTGGCCTGCGCTTGGCCACGTGTCCAGTGGGCCCACCGCAGAGCTCTCCCAGAGCCAAGCCAGCACAGACCCTGTCCCTAGCCCTGCGTCCTACTTCAAGACATCTGTCAGCCACAGGCAGGCAGAAGGCGGGGGATCTGTGTCCCTGCATGAGCCCTGCAACCTGGACCAAAAAGCCCAATCTGGCTAACCTATGAGGGTTTCCATAAGCGGCCTAGGTTAGATTGGTAGCGAACATGTGTTGGTGTTCTGTTCACTACCAGTCTAACCTAGGCCGCTTTTTGAATGTCTATCCTTGGCCTGAATAAGGCAACAGAATGGGGCTCAGCAGTACAGAGGAAAGCAGCGGGGATTGCTTGAGAAATCAATTAGGAAGAAGCCAGAGAGCATGAAAGGGTGGATGCTTGATGCTAGAAGGAAAAGGACCAGACTGCAAAGGGCAACGACAACTGTGGAGAAGGGAAAATGATGGTGGGATTGGGTGAGAGAACTAGATGGCAGTAAGGGTCTGCTTGCTCTGTGCAGGGTAATAAGAAATGTGCCTGGGAATAACATTTGGATGGACATGGAGCAGGGGGATAAGGAGGTGGAGGCTGATGCAGTAAGGTACAAGGCAGCCAATAGAGGGATTCATGGAAGAGAAGTAAAGGAAAACCACGTTAGCAGTGGGGTTTGCCACAGTCTGTAGAGGCAAGAGATGGGCAAGGAACACAGTCAGGACCAGTCAAGAGAGCAGGGGACAATTTAGGGCGCGTGTAGATGAAATAGGGGCCCTAAATTCAAGTGCTGGGTTTTGAAAAAACGTTGCTTCAATTTAGGGCCGGTTAAACCCCTGTGTTGTATACTTACACACTTACCTACCTCTCCAGCGGTGGGGATGGGAGGGCAAGCTGCCGATGGGTGGAGCAGTCCCTGGGCTGTGGTGGGGGACGGTGCTTCCCTCCGCAGCAGCCAGCTCGGGTGGGACCAGGACCTGCAACTGCGGAGGGAAGCACGGGACTGCGCAGCTCAGGCAGGCAGGCAGGCTCCGGTGGGGGGGAAATCAGGGTCACCACTTTTCTTGGGCAGAGCCTGCCTTCCCAGGCTGCCTGCAGGGCTTCCTGCAAGCCGCACGGAGCCCGGTGCTTCGCTCCGCAGCTGTACGGGCAGCAAACTAAAACTCCTCAGTGGAGTTCTCGTTTGCTGTGCCCCGAGTCTTTTAAGGTGCATTACGCCATTGAGTTTCCTACAGTGGTTGGAAATAATGTGCAATACACCGCCGAGGCATGTAAACACTGACACCACTAAAGTGGTGCAAAAGCATTCAGCCTGCTTTAAGGTGTCGTGCACACACGCCCTTCATTTCATCTACACGCAGCCTTAGATGCTAATTTACCAGTCAGTCAATTCCTTATGGTCAAGAATGAAAATGTGGAGACTCGCTGAAAAGGAACATCATATCCAGTTGAAATCTACCAGTTTGTAATTCGTAAACCACCTGACACTTAGCACCGGAAAAGATGAATGGGCATTATGCCAGCTCCCAAGTAGCCTTGTTGATCAAACTGAGCCACTGGCATCACCACGTTCTGTACAGCCCAAAGCCCACCATAACCCACTGACGAAGAACTGGACAATAACATTAATAATGCATTTTATTACAGACCAGTTAAAAATAGAGCTAGTTTCCCTGCTGGCCCCTTCAGCCCAAATCCTCAAAAGGTATTTAGGAGCCTAATATTTCTTTCTTTCTTTCTACTGATGGCCGCTAAGGACCCAATTCCCTTTGAGCACGTGGGCCTTATTTCTGGAAACTGAAATAAGTGGTCGTATTTTTAGCGCTGTTGAGCTCTTATTCATGTCAGATAAAGTAGAGAAGGGAAAGGTTTAAAAGATTAATTGTAGGACATATGTTCCTAGCCAGGGATTATTTGGTATTCATAACTCAGGTCTAAATATCATATTTAAAACTCTCCATTGTAAATTATGTACCCATCATGTAGCCAAAAAGAAAAAAAAAAACCTTTCTGTTTTGGTCTTATTTCACCATCAGCATAGAAAGGCACTAGAGCTGTAAGCAGTTACAAGCCCTTAAGCTTTAGTCAGCCCAAGGAGCATAAATGAAAAAGTTTGCTTGACTTCTCAGAAAATACAGGCTGCAAAGAGGCTGTTGCTATAATCCCATCCAACCTAAACATGTAATTTTCTCACTTGGAAGGTTGGTTAGAGCTGCTATTCATGTTGCAACCCTCCCCTCCCTTTCCCCCAACTCACTCCCCTATGCCAGATCTTTAGCGAAAGGCAGCTTCTAGACTGGAAGTCAAAACATTATTTTTATTGTACCAAATCAAATGGAATTATAGGCAGGTGCTAAAAGTTGCCACAATCAAAGCTTTCCCATGGCTTTGCGATATCTCATATGAGCCACACAAGATTTAAAAGGACACAGCTATAAAATTTGTTTGAATCAAACACATGTGAGCTTAGAGGTCTGATAGTTTCCCCAACTACACTGGAGTCCCAAACCTGAACCTACTGTGCCTTGTAGATTATTTTTAATGACCTTCCTCCCTATCCCAACCCCCCGGCAACATCAACAAGGAAGGGTGCAAAAGTATCGGTTCTGCAGGACAACAAGCGCTGCCAACTCTTGCAACGTTAGCACAAGTTTGCAGTAGTCGGGTTTTTTTGTCACTTAAATCTCCAACCTCTGGAGTCACGCGATTAACTGCGAATTTCAGTGCTCATTAGAAAGAAAGCTTCTGGCCCCTTGTGACTGCAGAGAAAAACTTGAAAACATGACCCAAGTGGACTTTAAAATATAAAAGACAAAAATTTTTAAAAATTTTAGATGTGTGTGTATGGGGGTGGGGGAGACTCTTTTGGGGGAAGGGAAGAAGGGGAGGGTTATGCGAGGTCTGTTTTTTTAATTTCATGATTTTCTCTCATATTCTTGGGGACCGGATTCATGATATTCAAACACTCAGTGCTGATACAACTCAAAAAGTGACCTCCAGCTTTTTCTGCCTGCTCCATTTTTGCCACAAGGAAGGTTACTGGTATTTAGAAGAGGAACAAAACACCATTGGCTTAGAAATGTTGCCAGGCAGGCATAGAGAAAAATGAACTGCTAGGTTCCCCATACATTAGCAGTCTAAATTTAGTGGGGTGAGGTCCCCTTATCAAAAACTAGGATTTTAATTTGGCCAGAGGCCTCACTTTGGAGCAGGTGGTAAACGTTCGGTGCATCCAGGAGACGCGTTAGAAGAATTGGTACTGCTGGGTAACTACTGGACACGGCAGCCATTGCATTTTCACAGTTCCCTTTCCTATACAATTAACACTGTCAAAGAGATGATGGAATATGGCAAATAGGCTCGTCTCAGTTTTCACTATTGCAAAAATATCATTCAGGAGGTCTTTCACCTAGGAGCACTACCGGTTTGTTAGGGCTCTAGTTCACAACACACAAACAACCACTAGACGTCTGCTTAAGGCCTCCTCAGTCTTTCAGACCAGTAGCTTCAAAACCCAAAAAAACCCCCCAAAATCTCACGATTGTTAAACCAAATCTCATGATTTTGGAAGCCTGACATGATTTTTTAATGCTTGTGTTTGGTGATATTGATTTGCTTAGAAACTCTCCGCAAAGAGATTTCTCAGTTTATCCAAGAGACACCGGGAACCTAATACGTGCTCTTTTCAACAGAAAGAGAAATACAAAGAAGGTCTTATCAACTGCACTCCCTTTAACAAAAGCAAGTGAACATTTAAAGTAAAATAGCTTAACTTTGCTTAACTGATGAAGACTAGCATTTGGAGACAAACATTAATTTCACAACAGTTCATTACCATAATTATCACTGCTTTTCTTAAAAGCAATACAGTACAGGGCCACATATGTAAAAGTTTGAGCCATATAGGGTAAGTGGCAAGTTGCACATTTAGGCTTCAAGAAGGAATCTAGTCCATTCCATGAGAAACAGAGCAAAATCAGCCATAAGTGTGAGCTTTTAACAAATATGCAGGCGTTAAAAAGTACAGTTATGGAGTCGAAGCCCCAGTATAACAATGACACCAGTGGGAAGAGTATGGCCCCCAAAGTCTTTAAATTATATTTGTTCTTCAGGAAGGGAGAAACATTGTCACAGGAGCTCATGGACTTCACCCTGCAGCAGTGGTGTAATTTTAAGTTATCATTGCTGCATGTCAGACTAGACTAAAAATGAACCAGCCAACTGGAGTTAACCGCTCCACAACAGGGCAATCTGAATTTCTTGACACGAACCTCCCCGTGCAGATACACTCAGAATCTGCATCAGCAGCCAGCCTCAGGAAACCGTCACTCCCCAGTGCACTCCAGCAAGTTAATGAGATTCACCATAATTAGCTCAGTGAGAGATCTGAAACACTAATAAGTGAAACTAGCAGCTGACTTGGTAAATGATTATTGTTATGCTTTCTTCCTTTCATTCCTGATATTGCTGGAGTTAGAACTGATTTTATGCTTGAAATGGGACGGTGCGCACTTGCCTCTCTGCAATGTGGGGACGTGCAGTGGAAGCCTGAAAAAGTTCATGCGAAGTAGAACAGGAAATTTTGGGAAGCAGCTCTAGAGGTCTGGATACATAACTCTGTAGAATTTACACTTGATGAATAGCCCAGCCTCAGAAAGAACTTAAGCTTATAGGTTCAAAGCTCCTGATAATATTTTTGCACTTAGCTGATAAAGCTGCTGACTGAATGCCTTTAACTAATCCTTCTTACAAATTACAAATGCAATAATTATAAGGTTGGTCAACCAATTAATCAGGCATATGAAACAGCCAGTGCATACAATACTTTAGTAAAGGTAGTCATATAAAGCTCACAGCCAACTCGTGCTCACCTGAAGGTATTTATGCCACAAGTCTATAGGGAATGATTTCATATTAAAGGGGTGGGGAAGGAGGGATGAAAGTGCAGGGCACTTGGAGGGTCACAAAAACAACAGAACTCAGGAGCAGGCTTTTGACAAAGCAGATGGATCAGTTTATAAATAAAGGGAGGAACAAAACTCTCCTCTTTGACACAACACCCTGCCCACATAGTGCAGGCACATTTTCGAATACTTATTACCCCCCCTGTAAACAGGACAAGTTTGCTAATAACTGTGCAGTTCAGCAATCACTGCTCCAAGTAAATTAATTAGAAATGTCATTACTATAATCAGATTAGCCGCCGTCTCTCCATCTCATATCAGTTAGGATTGCCTTACTCTAGTTGTCACATTTGGGAATTTGTGTTTTTAAGCCATCGTTAGAAACACATGCAGATACTTTAAGAAGTTACAGTGTTTGAAGAAAGCCACACAATTTCAGGGGTGTAATTGGGGTTACTATTCCGAAATATTGGCCTCGCTGAAATTACTGGCAGCGATGACTTGTGTGGTAGCAGGATTCTGCCCTGATCATGGTCATGTCCAAGGCCATGACACAATTATGGTGCTTTTTTTCCCCCACTCCACAACTTCTGCTGGCATATGTCATTTATATGATCAAACCTGCTGCCGCGGCAGGTTAAATGTCAATATTTGTAAAACTATCACTCCGGATTCATTATGATACAATACTCGGAGCTCTTGCACTCTGAGCTGGAGCTCCTGATTTTGTTATTCACTAGACTGATTATTTCCCTAACAACGCCTATATATTGCTTGGTCTCATAACCCAACATTCATTCCCTGCGCCTTGCATATCTTCTTCACAAATCAATGGACAATAAAGTGCTCCCTACAGAGATACATCTCAGTCCTGCCAGCCTCGAGCATTAAAAATCATATCAGGTCTCCCCCTCTACCTCCCCTCCCTAAAAAGCCATGAGATTGGTTTAAAACTTGTGATATTTAAATGCTTCTCTATATTAGTCATTTTTACTTGCTTTTCTCATTTTTTAACATTTGGCTTCATTCCTGGAAAATTTTCCTCTACAGTCTTAAGGATTAGAAATGTTTTAAATGAAAGCTAAAAATTTAATATAATCACGCGGCTCCAGGAGGTGGGGATTAAAAAAACTAGATTGAGAGATTTGTAATAAAGATCACAAGAATTGACAGTCTTGAATCTTGATGCATCATAGATATGAACCTATTTTTATTGTAGCAACGATCCAAAACTTTCAATGTAAAATTAGCAGTGTAAATGAGAAACGATAAGGTGAAACTTCAACAAGCATAAGAAAAATTAAAGGTGGAGGGTGTTTTGTCTTAATCGTTCTTAAATGCCTTTGCCCTTGAGAAGGGGAACTCGATTTAGATATCCGGAGATTCCAAGAAGTCCTGCATAATTGCCAAATTATTCACTGTCATAATATTGTCTTCTAACCTGACTGTCTCCAGCAGGCAGAGTCATAATTAAATAGCATTAGGAAGGGCTTTTGAAGTTCTAAACAACGTATCTGGCGAACGATTGTCAAGGATAGTTCAAGTGTATCTGTGCATTCAATATACAATATTCAGGCAGTTACATATGTTCCATGACTGATTAGGGCAAATGAAGTTTGAGGTCGAAGGGGACAATAGCCTGTAATCAAGGGACATCTACATAATAGTTTTCCTGAAGGTTGTTTGTTCAGGTGAGGAAAGTGTAACGTATTGTTTCATCAAATGGTAATTTCCCTGCATCTCACCCAAGAGTGAATTCTGTTTGCTAGTCAGCAGCATAATTCAATTAAAGGGAAGGGTCCTGCGAAGGGGAACAAATC
Organism: Caiman crocodilus; assembly: GCA_030014935.1. Classification (NCBI taxonomy): domain Eukaryota; kingdom Metazoa; phylum Chordata; order Crocodylia; family Alligatoridae; genus Caiman; species Caiman crocodilus. The sequence continues at coordinate 4,083,543 of JAGPOW010001296.1, read as the reverse complement.
TATCTATCTGACTGGGATACTGAAAATCACATGGAAAAGGAAAATGGCACGTGGCCCTGACATTATGATTTATTTTCTATTCAGTATCTTATAATTCATACAAGATGAGATGAGGCAAATTATCATATGTACATGGTGGTTATATCTCTGATCCTCTTTATTTTCTCTTTTCAACCACTGGACTTGATGTTTCAACCTTATCTTTTAAGAGATCTGTAAAATAAATGGTAATGTTTCCACGGCTGTACAGTGATGGAGTCCCTCGGCTGGATGATTTAAGTTACACAAGCGCGATGGTGCTTTGCTGCGTCTTGCCTCAGCACCGGATGCATGGGCCAAAAGGTATAAACTTCTGTTCCTGCATGGAAGATGGCAGCTTTTTTTTTTTTTAAATCAAGTTTTCTGTACGAATCTTATTTCTGACTCCAAAATTCCCTCCCATTCCAAATAAATACAATCTGTTGTTTCGATATACATTCCTGCCAGTAAGTTCTGACGAGCGAAAAGCAAACCCAGACACAAACTGAATCCGGTTTTCATACAAGTGGGCATTTCCAACAAAAGAAAGAACCGAAACGGTCTGAGAGCTCTGCCCTGCTTGTACAGTCCAGTCACAAAACAAAGGAGATTTCCTCCCAGGTATAGCGACCTCTTCTGTCCGAGGACCACTTACCTGGGAAGTTTAAAACTTCAGAGCAGAGCTCTGTTTGAGTTTTCCGAGAATCCCAACGTTAGTCGGAAATGCTTCAGAAGAGAAAATGCAAATTGTCGATGTTCGGCGCTCAAAAACCCAAGGCCAACTCTTTTCAAACTCTGCAGAATAACTTTCACCTTGGAGCCAAGACCAGGCCCAGGGAATTTCAACTTTTAGTTATTTTTTTTTGAGACAGTAATGGGAGGTTCAAAAGCAAAAGTATGTTATGTGGGGGGCTCAGTTACAGCATCTAAGTGTTTGCCCTCGAGACGCCCAGGCACAGCGTGGGAAAAAAACCCAGCAGGTGCGGGAATGCAAGTGAATAGGACAGAGTAACGTGACCAAGCCAGTCGTTCCTCCCCACCATACGCTCATGCACACTCCAGTGGGCTCCAGAGGCCCCACGCCTAGCCCTGTACTAAGTGATCTATAAGCCCCAAGCGTAGGAGTGGGAAACACCTCTCAGAAGCCAGTGTGGTCAGGGCAGCGCTTCGCAACCTTTCCTGGAACAGGACCCTTTTGGAAACACCAGCGACCAGTCCCGACTCCCGCCCCACCGCCCCTGCCCTCAGGCCCCGGCCCCGCAACGCGCTGGGCAGGGAGTGGGTGTGTGGGGCATGCCCCACGCTGCCCCTTGCAAGCTGGAGCTCTGCCAGCCTGCAGTTGAAAAGCCACAGCTTCCCACGTTTTTCTCCTTTAAAAGAGAATCCATTTTTAAAGTTTGTTCGTGACCCTTTCGCGGAGCCCTACGGCCCACTTTTGGGTTGCGACCCACAGATTGAGAAACACTAGTCCAGGGTAAATTCATAGGCCTGATGCCTATGAGAGAGGGGCTGGGGACATAACCCCCCCCAGCTGTATTTTCTTTCGCAGCCTCCCATTTCCTGAAAGGGACTTGTAAGGATAGCCATCAAAGAAAAACCCTCAGAAGCTAGGAAATCATAAAGTCAAGCTGTCAGTCATCCTTACTGGACAAAACGTGGGGCAAAAAGTGGTGCATCAATGAAATGCTACTGCGCCTTGGTCTGATAATGAGTTGGCTGCCACGTTCGCCATGGGCTGGATGCCTCTCCCCCCTACCTCGGCTCCGGCCTTCTGCGGGACCCTCAGCCCATCTCCCTGGCCACGAGCAAGAATTCAAGGGAGGGAGAGGAGGGGGGAGGACTTTCTTGATGCCTTTGCCCTCCTCAGTAAGGATGTCAGGTCCCCTCAGTCTCCTAACACTTTGTGTATTCATTACTCTTGCTAATGTAGCTCATTTCTCTTGCTGTTTATTTCACAGCCGCTTTTTCCGTGGCGGTGGGGAAATGACACAGGAGGGCTGGCTGGCTTGTATTACACTAGGGTGGTTTTTACTTTACTTAACTAGAGAAACACACCGCCTTGGGGAATCTCAGCGTTTCGCCCATTTCTCTTTTTATTCCGTGTACCAGGTTTTGAGACATTTGCTCACGTTGGCTGCCAGAAACCAGGGAAGAGGTAAATGGGCATTTATTCTTATCTGCTCCGTTGTAGAAAAACAAAACAACCCAATAACGCCGCTTTATGGTATTGCAATCATTTGCAGGTGGATTAGAAAGACGTTATGCTTGGCTGAAAATAAATTCTGTTTATAAGAGATGCTGTTTATTACATTTCATACAGTGTTCATACCATTCCTGTTTTTCTGGGCCTCATGCTAATGTGTCCCTAACACCATTAAAATATCACTGCTTCACCTCCTTTCTGTTTCCTGTTGCCTCTGATCTTGGGAACACCGTGTTCCTACTAACTGCCTGATTTTGAATGCCCTCTTTTGGAAACCTGTCTTCTTAGAAATGCACTGAGAAATATATTCAAGTACAATCACT
>JAGPOW010001296.1:4062075-4080530 GCA_030014935.1 Caiman crocodilus | reverse complement strand
ACAAGGTCAGTGGCAATGAACTACAAACTTCCATTTCGTCTGGTATTCTGGGAGACGCAAACGTATGAAGTTGCTTAAAGTTTTGCTCCTGAACTGAAAGTTAATCTAAATTCAAGAACAAAAGTATTCATATTTGTCCTTGTATGTCAAGGATTACTACTATTGAAAGTGTTTTCCATTATCAGCTTGTCACTTTCTCAGCTTCTTAATCTCTTTCTTTCTGTTGCTCCATGGTCTCCTCTTACTTTCTTTCCCACTGCAAAAGGAGTTTCTTTTTTTTTCCTCTTCCCTTTTTTAGTACTTACAAAGTTAAAAGGCCAGCTCAGCCTGACCACCTGGACATAGCCATGGAGGCTTGGCTCCCTGCCAGTTGCCAGCTGTGACATTGTATGCATCCATCCTAGTTAATTCCCTGCACTTGGATTGTGCTGGTTCTGTTTACAACCACCTCCTGCCCCTCCTGTATCCAATTCCAATTGTCCTCAACTTTCCTTGTTTAATACTGTTTTGCAAATTATTAAGCACTGGAAGTCCATTAATCACAGTTCATGTCCTGTGTAAGCCCACACAAGGAAGGGAAAGAAGGGTGAGGGGAAGGCCTGCTCATATCCCTGAAAGAGCTTGGACGGTGGTCCATTCAGATCCCTAACGAGATCATTACTGCTAACTAAATACAAACCTGACCTCATGACCCTCTGGGAAATTATGTGGGCCCAGTGCAAGACATTAATATGTATCCCACCTCCTACTCCCTTGATAGGCTGAAAACTAAACTTGTGATCAAAAGAAGTCTAATCACTGCCCTGATTGTCGTAAACCAAGTCTGACACAGAGTTCCCCGAGGCCTCAATAGCTACGTCGGTGCCACCCCGATAGCCTGTACCCTTTGCCAGGCGCTCCAACAGCCAGAGAATTGCAAAGAGCCCCAGCTTTTCAGTTTACTTGACACACTGTGTCTACTTTCTGGGACCACCTGGTAGGCTAATTTTAACATGACACCAGTTCAGCACTCCCACTTAGTCCTCAATTCTCCCACACAGCCTAAATACAAACTGGAATTCCTCTTAATCCACTAGTCCACTGAAACATCCCCAGTTAAAAACTACATGACATGGCTTATACAGGAAAGGATTACATGATTTTACTCTTGGTCGGGTGGCACCTGTGATGAGAAACCCTGGCCAAAAAATAATTATCCCTTCTGGCACAATTTGAGCAACTTTTCATGGTTGCTGTCCATTCACAGTAATCACGTAATCTAGCCTTGGTCCAAGCTTGATGATTTTACTCAGAGCAGCGTGATAAATCAGGCTGTTATTAAAGGGTAAACAGTCTGAGCAATGCATTTGTCTCTTGTCACTTTCAGTCTTTGCATGTTTTCAAAGGGGAAAAAAAAACCTTTTTTTTGGAAAAGAAAAAAGGAAATAAAGAGCCTTATAGAGAACGTTTAAGTTGTGCAACACAAATAATGTTATAATAATTACTGGTTTCCTCCTTATTGCTAGCATGGGGGTTGGTCATACATAGAATATGAGACATTTCAAAGCGGGAAGAAGTTAACCCCACACCAAATCAGAACAAGCTACTACTTGCAAAATTTATACTGCCCACGAGAAAGCTCGATTAGCCGGCGGGACTGTTTAAATCTACCCTGTTTCCTTCCCCTCGCCATTCTAAACCAACAAGGTTTATACCTTAGGACTGGGCTAGCAATCTCCCAAAAGTAAAGACGACCAATTCAAAAGTAACTTTTATAGATCAAACGAGTTTTTGCATATGCTATTTCTGGGGGGGGGGGAAAGTGGCATGCAGCAATGCACAAGGCTCTGATTCACCAGATCAAAATGGATAATGCACAGAAAGGAGTTTCAATGGTCTCTTAGCTGTAACCACCTCTTCATAATTTTCCCTTCTCTTATTGTTAAAATCTATACAGTCCACTTCTATTGATGAAATGAGGAAAAGCTTCTGTGAATACATCAGTTCTCAGATACACTTGATTTTTGTCAATAATTTGACACGGCGTGGTCCACCGCGTGTGTGAATACGTATGCCACATATACCCATAAACAAATAAATGTGTGTGTGTGTCACATCATTAAGCAACTGAAACTGGTGGATGCATTAATTGCCCAGCAGACCCCGAAAATGATCCCTAAAAACTCTTTTCACCCGAGATCAAAACAAAACGGACTGAAACATGGGGCCTGGTGACGTGTAGCCTCACAAATCAAACAGCGTTTTCCTAGAGGGAAATAAAAGCATTTTACATTAAAACCATCTGCTGTGTTCAGTGCTACCTTGTATACAAAACATCAAACCCTAATACAACTATTATCTGAAAGTGAGCTGATTTTATAGTTCACAAAAATTAACAGTATTTAGCCTGTTAGTTTCCTTAGTAACTGATACAACAATCCACCCATTCCTTCATTCCAGTGACAAGGTCTTTTAAGCATTTCATATAGTACTTATCTACTTTCTTGCTCTCACCTCACTCTCACCTTTACTTTCAGCACAGAATGCAATACAATCCACGACAACTAAAGACTAGGCTGAGAGTCAGATTAAAATTATCCCTGTTTGCCCTGACCTCTTTTCTCTGCAGGTGAGAGTGTCCCCATTCACAAGCTAAATGAAGCAGAAATGATGGAGTGTTTGTTTTCCCTGACTTTTCCTCAGCTTGCCAGTAAATTTACAGCCACGAATATGAAGTGTTAATTTAATGTTCCCACTGAGCATCTCATTGTCAACAAAGGCTTCAAACCATAAGAGAGGAAAAGGTTAGCTCATGCAGAAAATGACCCTTATGGTTTGATTGTCTTCTGGTCCAGACTAGCAGCAAGCAAAAAGCTAAGGGCTTTGACTTCCAGCTTAATGCATTTGATGGCAATAAATAGAACCTCTCTACCTCAGCTCAAAGAAAGAGTCACCTGTAATGCTCACTTATTTATCTGTACAGGCAATCTACACAAAACCAAAAGCAAAATAGGCCTCTGTTTTCACTCTGATGACTAATTTGACAGAACCGAAAACTTAAACCCTTCATTATCCCAAACTTAAACAAAAAGGCCTTGCTCTCCAAAGATTACAACAAAGCATTAATGATGGCATGGACCATGAAATTGCTTTCTTCACCTGGTGCTTCAGAACTTCAAGGCCTCTGCTACTGTGATGTATAGGAAATCCTACCGGCAGAGTGTCATACGAGCAAAATTAAACAAAGAATGAGAGAGAGAGAGATTTGAATAAATCAAACGCTTTGTGCAACAGAACCAACGTAACGGATACGGAAACCTCACTCTCATACTCACCTCGCATCTCTGACAATATTCTAGCAATGTAAAAGAGCCTTACACTTGGTATAAATGTTATTCACAGAACGGCCAAAATAAGGTAACCTCCCCCGCTCCACACACCCCCGGCCCCACCACCAGCCTTTACTCTGAGACACTGCATTAGTCTTTCCCTGATAACTTTGAATGCAAATGCAAGGATGGAATAAGCTATGGCATAAGACAGCATTTTCTTTAAAACCACTTAGGGCTTTATTGCATAAGGATTTGCTCATGTAAGAAACATCCCATTAAAATTCTTTGCTCAGGAACAACTTTACCAGTATTTTAAATATGCTGGAAGTTTAATAAGAAAGAGGAAACGAAATTAGTGTCTGATTTGGTTTTGGTACCTTTTGGTAAAGCACTTATTACCCAAGGGTTTTGTTGCTTTTTTTTTTTTTTTTAATTGCTCATTTTACAGTCTAGTCACATACACTCAGTACCTGGCCACTTTGGTATTTTTAAAAAATACGTATGAGCAATCGTAGCATTTAATATTTTTAACCTGGCTACAGGGTGTTAATCAACAACCTACTTCCTGTTTATTATTAACCCATACATCTGTGCTACTATGCAGATCACTTCCTGACAGGTCACAAGGCAGCAGCTCTGAAGGAGCTTGGACCGCATTTAAAAAATCCATTCTATCAGATTTCAAGGAGGTTCGATGTGCCAAGCACCTTGCTGCACTTTAACACATCTAAAAGTGCCCTGGCACTGGCTGAGACAGAAAGACTAGGAAGCAAAACAGGGTGTACAGTAATGAAACAGTGGCTGTTTTGTTCTCCATTTTAAAATACAGTACTTGCATTCATCCGCAAATGAAATCCCTCCCCATCACCACTAGATATGAGCCTGAACCAAAACACCAGCAGACTTTGTGAGTGGGCTAGAAGCTAAACCAAGCTCCCAGTCTGGCTGTGGTTGTTGTGAATGACCCTCATATCTGTCAAGGGGAAAACCACACCCCAGGGCAAAACTGGGAGGCTGTTGGAAACACAGATATGGGGTTTCACCTTGAGCTCACTTCTAAGGAGGCCTCGGTCCTGCAATTCATTTCACACCAGCAGACCTGAGAACACAAGCGGTGCTCTGCCGTCTTCAGCTGCTCCCCGCACAAGTGCATGGGTCTGACTGTTAAACCTGCCCAATGCAGAGCGCTGCACAGTGGTGCCAGGGTATGTGCTCAGTGCCAGGCTAAAGCAGCAACGTTTACTGCATTTGGCATATGTGGAGAGAGAGAAGGGGGCAGAGGCATAACAAAGCGGTCAGGCACACCCAGAGCAATGGGGCTCACGGGGGCAGTGGCAACTCGTGGCTGCTGCTGTACTGCTGGCCCAGTTTGGTGGCTGTGATGACTGCAGGTATGTTTCCGTGCCCCTCCTAAATTAGCAGCCAGAGTGACTGTCCCAGTCATCTCCACCAGCTATGCTACTGGTAGTAGGTGGCTACTGGTCTTTGGCAGCATGCCCCGACTCAGCACAGAAGCAGTGTAGACAAGCCCTCAGTAAGACCAGGGTTTCACCCTCTTTGCTCTACTCCTCAGCCTGCATTGCTCTGGATCTCATGTTTTGTTGTATTCCCACCATGACCCTATTTTGTTCCAATGACACCAGATTTGCCTCCCTCTTCTTTTTCTGCCCTCTTCTCTCCAGGTCTTTTTCTACATTTCTGTCTGATCATGAGAAGTCTCCCATTCAGTGGAGCCAAAGATTTACTCCCTCCTTAGCTGGCTATATAAATATCCTTTTCACGTACGGGGGTCTGTCCATCCATCTGATACTGATCACTGGAGAAAGATCCTTTTCTTTTCCCAAGCACACCGTCAGATCTTAAATAGTAATAACAACATGAGACCCAGAAAGTAAGACTGGAAAACTCATCGGTCCCATTTCACTGTTGCAGCTAAGTAAAATACACAATATAAAAAACAAATCAGGATAGGAAATTTTGGTTTTGAAGAACTTTTTCAGTTTTAATTACCTGAGTTGCTTTTAATAATGGAAAGATTTTTAAACAGGGCATGCTGGATGTGTCCTATTTTAAAAATATATACATAGAGGCAACATAGATATATATTCAAAAAGAGACCGTGAGTCTTAGGTAAAAATGTATTATTCACACAGCGTATGCTAGGCTACACTTAAAAACACCATGCTAGAGTTGACTAACGGTATACACAAAAACATCATCCTGTCTTTGGTAATCATTTGCCAGTCACATTGTCAGTTAACAGTAGTCATTTTGAAAGCAGCAATTCATTCTCTATAGTCCTTTCTTAACACAATTTTCAGCCTGCAATTTAGATGATAGGAAAATTACAACCTTAGTGCACTATATTATGCGATATAAATGTTATTGCAATTAAGCCAATGAGAAAAAAAAAGCCCCACAAAATACAAAGATGTTTAGTCCATGTGGGTTTTTTTTTTTCTTATTTTTTCCCAAAAGAACGACAGGGTCATCAAACGGTAGAAAAGAAAAATGAATTTACATTAGTACAATATGCCTGAAAATAACAAGAACTGAGAACCAACACAACAACATGTTGACATGTTAGCTTCTTGGGAGTTTTAAACCAAAGCAAACAAGTTATTTGTAGAGGGCATGCATGAATGAGGACAGACATGATCTGAATATTAAAATATGGCTGAAAAGGCCTTAAATAGCCAGAAATCCTGGCAGCTGATGAAAGAAGGCAGGCAACTATAGTCCATGTACCATCACCGCCTCCACACAATGCTCCCCAGCCTGCCTCTCCAAGATAGTCCATTATCACATCCCCCTTCATGCTCTTCACTACACCAACCATTCAAGCTTGAATGCCCTCTTTATGTTTCCCTCCCACTCCTGTCTTCAGGGCTTCTTCCATACTGCCCATACGCTTGAAACAACTTTCCATTTCCAATCCATCAAGGACTTTATTCAACTCAAAGTCGATGGGAATCACTCCACTGACCTCACTGGGCACTGGGTTAAAACCTTAAACCCAAATTTCTTCTTACACAAACACTACCCCAAGATTCTTTACTTCCAACACAACTGCCAACCAAATCCTCATCAGTCAAACATCTTTTATTTCACACTTTTAAACTTCTACCCATTACCATAGTATCTAAGCACAGTTAAGTTCTCCTAAATGCAACATAAAAGGAGAAGGGGAAGCACTGGGAGTTGATGTAAATTAAAACCGGTTAAAAGGAAAAAGCTAAGGTTATTAACAATCAGCATTGACACTAGAACAGGTTGAAAGTTTTCCACGAAATCTGTTTGTTGCATTCGTTTTCCACAAATATTTGCTTTTTTTAGCAATTTAATTATAACTGACATTTTCCAGTAATTCAACATTTACGTGATTTTTTTCCCTAAAATATGCTAACATTGTCATGCAATTTTCTTTGTATTTTTGACCTGGCATTATAGTAAATAAATATACAATCTTTTTTTTACATGCATTAGTGCTTCCAGATAGACCCATACCCTTAAGTACTAGCATGCTCATATTATTATAAGCTTTGCCTTTCCTTTTACCAGTGTTTGTTGGTCTAACACAGCTAAGAACTGGGATTTTCCAAGAGGTATCTTGAGTCTAACGAAGGGTGCTTGGAGTCTAAAGAGGTTGAGAACCACCGTTCTAACATATTCAGTCATACTTTTAAATCATTTGTTCCATAGGCCACAGATCACGGCTTTCATTTCTTCTATGAATACTTCCAACAACAAAATGTGTTTTATCATTAGATCTTAAACAACATAGGCCAGTGGGGGCCAACCTTTTGGCAGGCATGCCACACGTGGGCCCCACACCATCCCCACGTGCCACTCCAATCTCCTTCTCCTCCCCGATCTGCTGTTCTACTTTCTGCTCCCTCTCCTATCTGCCGCTTTTCTCCATGTCCTCTCCCAGATCTGCTGCATGACACGCACAGAAGCTGCTCGTGCTACTTGTGGCATCTGTGCCAGACAGGCCACCCGTGATCTGGACTGTTTTTCAAAAGTCAAAGCAATCAGTACAGTCTACACTTGCTTCCAACATTTCTTTGTTTTAGGATCTCATACACAATTTCTGTGCTCTTTTCTGCTCAAGAGCCTTACCACATCTCTACACTCCTCCAGACTGATTTAATGAGAAGTCATACCGCTGACCTACAGAAGTTTCACGATCACTAATTCCGTTTTCTGCATGGGATTACTGAGGGAGGATAGTTCTTGAAACCTGAACCATAGGTGGTAAAACACAAAAAGGACGCTTTTGACAGGACTAGGGACATAAACCATAGTCTCTTAGATGCGAGTGTATCCAGTTCACTAGAACACACTAGTTCTTGTACCAGTTGTTCCACAAATCAGAACAAAACATAAAGACTGCTAACATATATCTACCATTACTTTTATTCCATGTTTGTAAAGCATTCAGTCCAATGGTGTCCTGGTGCATGACTGGGACTTCTGGGTATTAGAGTAAAAGGAATAACTAATAATATAAATTTGTTAGGGATGTAAAAGTGCTATGCAAATGCAGAGTGTCATTTTTTGCTCTAGTTTTCAGACACAGATAGATTGTGTGAGATTAGCCTAAATAAATAACCTATATATAAGATATGAAAACTGTGTAATATAATCTAGCCCTGACTCCCCATCCCATCGTGGTGCTTGGAAGAGGTCCTAAATGACTGGGAAAGGGTAAATACAATGCCCATCTTTAAGAAAGGGAAGGAGGAGGATTCAGGCAACTATAGACCAATCAGCCTCACCTCAGGTCACTGGAAAAATCATGGAAAAGGTCCTCAAGGTATCCATTTCTAAGCACTTGCAGGAGAAGAAAGTGATTAGGAACAGCCAGCATGAATTCACCAACAGCAAGTCATGCCTGACCAACCTGACTGACTTCTAGGATGAGATGACTGGCTCTGTGGATGTGGGGAGAGCAGTAGATGGGATATACCTTGACTTTAGCAAGGCTTTTGCTATGTTTTCCCACAGCATCCTTGCAAGCAAGCTAAAGAAGCATGGATTAGATGAATGCCTTGTAAGGTGGGTAGACAACTGGCTGGGTCACTAGGTTCAGAGGGTAGTAAATCAATGGCTCAATGTCTAGTTGGCAGCTGGGATCAAGTGGAGTGCCCCAGGGGTCAGTCTTGGGGATGGTTTTGTTCAGTATCTTCACCAACGACCAGGAAGATGGGATGGAGTGCACCCCCAGCAAGTTTTCAGATGACACCAGGCTGGGGGAGTAGTGGATATGCTGGAGGATAGGGATGGAGTTCAGAGAGACCTCAACAAATTGGAGGATTGGACCAAAAGAAATCTCATGACGTTCAGTAAGGATAAGTGCAAAGTCCTGCACTGAGGAAAGAACAATCCCATGCACCAGTACAGGGTGGGGGCAGACTGGCTAAGCAGCAGCGCTGCAGAAAAGGACCTGGGGGTTACAGTGGACCACAAGCTGAACAGGAGCCAACAGCATGCTTCTGTTGTGAAGAAGGCTAACGGCACAGTGGGCTGCATTAGTAGGAGCATTGCCAGCAGATCAAGGGAAGTGATTATTCTCTATTTGCCAGTGGTGAGGCCACATCTGGAGTACTGTGTCCAGTTTTGAGCCCCCATCTACAGAAAGGATGTAGACAAATTGGAGAGAGTCCAGCAGAGGGCAATGAAAATGGTTGGGGGGCGGGGTACATTATTTTTGAGGAGGAACTGGGCTTATCTAGTCTGAAGAGGAGAAGACCGAGAGGGATTTAACAGCAGCCTTCAACTAACTGAAGGGTGGTTCTGAAAAGGATGGAGCTCACGCAGACTGCGCTCAGCGGTGGCAGATGACAGAACGAGGAGCAATGGTCTCAAGGTGCAGCAAGGGAAGTTAGGTTAGCCATTAGGACAAAACTCTCTCACAAAGAAGGAAGTTAAGCCCTGGAACAGTTTACGCAGAGAGGTTGTGGAATCGCCATCCTTGGAGGTTTTTACAACCCGGGTAGCTAAAACCTTGCCTGGGATGATAGAATTGGGGGTGGTCCTGCTTTGAGCAGGGGGTTGGACTAGATGACCTCCCGAGTTCCCTCCCAACCCTAATTTTCTATGATTCAATAACAAAGTTAATAGAAAACTATAGTACTATATTTTTGATTATCTCAGGGAAAATATACAGGCAGTGAATTTCTTACATCTTTCAGAAAAAAGGTGATAAAAAAGAAGAAACGAAATAGCAGCCCTGTTGCTTGTGGCAATAGTTCACATACGTGAAGGCTCCTGAGGTTACAGTGGGCCTTCCAGGCAAACATTTTATATCGTAGCTTTATAGATCTTGTTTCACTAGACATCCTTTTCAGTGTTGATCACTTCCAACTGGAGAGGTGTCAGCCAGTTTGGACATTTGTTTTTTGGCAGCTGTTAAACTCCTTAGTAGAAACACAAAAAGAAAAAGGTTTCTCATCAATCAAATACTCTAAGATAATGTAACAAGATGGAAACATGGCCTTTCTGCATGCTGAAATGCCTCAGAGATTTCTTTTTGAGTGTGCACAGTAGGAACCCAGTGCAACACAGGTGACTTCTTCATGGCATTGCTAAGACTGTACAGTTAAACCATATGAAGAATTAATCAAAGAGATTAGCACAGCCCAAACCTCCATCTCTATTGCCGTGCCAGCTCCGTGCATTTTAAACTTGCTTTCATAAGCATAGAAGTTGCTAACAAAGACAGAGACACAAAGTGGAAATGTGAGACTACTTCTCTACACTTTTGCCACATTAAAATTAGAACAAGGAGATACAATTCCTTGTGTCCTCTGTTACACCAAAACAGCCATTCAAATCCTCTCTCAGCAACCCCCCAAAAAGAAGACTGCCCACGTAAGACCAGGAAATAAAGAGAAAGTTATTGGATGACTGTTTAAAATATTGTGCTAGGAAAGTGCAAGTGCAAGTCTGTGGGAGAGGAAGAAGAAAATCATTAAGGAGTTACAGATGCCATTTCCTTGGATTTCTGGGGCTATAGAGTTACAAAAGATCATTTTACATAGATCATTGCTTTGACCACATTACTATCTTGCATCCATTCACAACTTTCCTGTTCGCCATTATATCAGAGTTCGAATATGTGACTTTGTTTTCAGGGTCCTGTACACTTGCCCACCTGTGAAGCCATCTCCTTCAGACCCTGCCTTGAAACTCCCTTTCCCACAACACTATAAAAAGTCTGTTTGTGGCTACTGTAGCTGTGAACTGGGAATCCTGTCCATCACGCTCACCAATAGGTCTCCAAGTTCCCTGGCGCCCCTCATTTGTCACCACCTCTCGTCTCGTGTCCCACAATTAGATTGCAAGCTCTTTAAGGCTGAGAATCTTGCTCTGTGTTTGTAGAACCACTCATAAAAGACAGAGTGACAAATACAGGACTGACTGGAGACACCCTGACTCCAAGCACTGGCACCTCCTTGACTGTGTTATTTGTAGAAGCCGTGGCTCAATGGATGTCCATATCACATGAGCCATGCAAGGAACCAATGACTTCTGGACAGATCCATTATGAACATCCAGCTTGCTCCAAAACACTGAAAACAGCCAAAAGCAATGGGAAGGTTTTTCAGCCTCAAATCTCTTCAAGACCCAAAAGTCTGCAAGAAGCGCCAATACTGTCTTCAGGAAAAACTCTCTTTCCTGCCCACAACTGAAGGCAATGTCAAGGAAATCTGGAAGGGATTTAAAACCACTGCCCGTAGGGCCTGTGCTGAATTCATTGGCTATGCCACCTATCAACACCAAGACTGGTTTGATGAGAGCGATACCAAGATGCAAGCCCTCCTCTCCTGAAAGAGAAGGGTTCATTCTGCTTGTCATATCAACTCAAATCAACACCTCAGAGCCAAAGTTCAAAGGGGGATTTGGAAAAAATCAAAAAGCAGTGGTGGCAAGAAAAGCCCAAGGAGATTCAGGTATACACTGACAAACAGGCATAGTTTCTTTCAGGCAGCAGAAGTCATCAATGGTCCAACTTCCCATAGTCCTATGTGTCTGTATTTGCAGGATGGTTCAACACTCCTCAAAGACGACCAGTCTATCCATGCTACATGGAAAGAGCACTTTGACAAGCTCCTGAATCGTAAATTGTGACAGATGCCACCATCTGGCCATCCCTCAACACCCCAAAAGGGGATTCCTCACCAACCCTCCTATCTTAGAAGAAGTCTGGCATGCCAAGAACAACAAAGCTACTGGACCCGATGGCATACCTGCTGAAATCTTCGAGACTGGCAGTAAGGAAGTGGTACTGAGACCCCACCAGTTTATTTCTTTGAATTTAGAAAAGGGAGGTCCCCGGGGACCTGCGAATGCCAATATTGTGACATCTTCTAGGAAGGAGATAAGCCTGTGTGCAGGAGCTATTGAGATATTTTCCTTCTTTCTACAGCTGGGAAAATTGTCACTTGCATCCTCCTAAACTATCCCTTGCTGAGGAAATCCTGCCAGAGTCTTAGTGTGGTTTCAGACCATCATGTGGAGCAATTGACTTGATCCGTGTTGCCTACCGTGTTCAACAAAAGTGTCAGGAACAACGTCGGGACCTATATATGGCTGTCATTGACCTAAGGCATTTGACTCTGCCAAGCTTTGCGGTAAGTACCGGCCAGATCTGGACGCTCTGAAAAATACATCAAGGTCTTGAGGCTTCTTTATATCCAGATGACTGTAACTATACGAGATAGATCCATTTGTCTTTTGAACTAGGGTCAAGCAAGGATATGTCATTACCTCAGCCCCAGAACCTTGCAAAGCAGGAGAGACCCTGACATTTAGTGGGAAAGGAAGAAATGTCCAGAGTTCATCAGATGGAGCAGTTTGAATATTATTAAGGCAGGAAGAGAGGCAGAATTTGACATGATAGTTCATTCCTGTCTTCAGGTGTTGCCCAACCACTTTCATTCTGGGACGACTCGTTCTTTTGTTGGAAATCCTCTTTTGAGAAGAAAGCTGTCGTCGGGATGCCTTCTCTCTCTCTAGCCAAGACAACACACGCTGGCTCTTTCAATCTAGCACCTTCACTGTAAATAGTGGCCAGGTGATACAGGGAAACTTTCCCATGTCTTTTCCCCTCTTCAGTCAAAAGCTGAAACCAGTCTCCCCGACCCCATGCATAATAAGTAGAAAAGGTACAGTCCTATGAGTCTGGAATCGATTTGTCCTGTATTCTGGCACATTGTAAGCTGCTACATTGCATACAATTCAAATTCACTTGATTTTTTTTTATGATGTTCTCCTTGTACTTCAGTATCTATGAATAAGCAGATGACAAGCTGACAACTTGCATTTTTACTTTGCTTTTCAGTATGGTACACACAGCAATACCACATACTTATTTTACAATTTTTTTAAGCAACATTCAGGCAATGACTAGAACATGGCTGCCATGTTTTGTGGCATAACTCCATGTTCAGGCAGAGATACTAACGCCGTGGGTGTTACGAGACCGAATGGCAAAAGAAACAATCCCTAACATGCGCACAATACATTTCATACATACAACTCCAAACTGCTTTACAGAAGAAAGTAATCACCATCGTTCCCATTTCACAGACAGGAAAGCTGCCTAGAGATGCATACAGAGGGAAGTGGCCTGGCCCAAGTTATTTAGTAGGTCGGTGGCAGGGTCAGGCATAAAACCCATGGCTCCTCAGCCCCATCCCAGACAGACAAATATCTTCTACTCGAACAAAGCCAGAACAAACCTCAACCTGATCATCTCCCTGCTACGTGAGGCAAATTCTGCTTCCCACCCAACTGAAGGTACATGCATTGTTCCTTTCAGTATCAATAGTTTAATTAGTTCATGCAAAGGCCCAATCTTTCCATACTGCGCCTTATCCCTTCCAATCGACTCCGTCACTAAAATATGAAGCTGTGACCTCCTCACTCCAAGGAAAGATTTCTACCACAGCCATTCGGTGTAGTGTCCTTCCGTACTAATTTCTCACTTTTCCTTAAGAAACAATAAGCTTCTCTGAGCCATCCTTTTGTGTGCAGTCCCATCCAAATTAAAAATTATTGGTAAATAAAGCTGCCTGTCTTTACCTAGAATCACTTTATGCGACTGGTAATATTCTGAGAGGATCTTACCTCCCCTACAAAAAGGTTGCTCAGCTGGTGTTTTCAAAGAGCACCAAGTTCTTTTCCTCTAGAAACCTAGCCAGCATCTAAAGAGAAATGCTATTTCCTCAGCAGCTAGAAAGCTCAAATGCTTTAAGAATATCATCCTGAGCAAGGAGCATTTTAGAAGATTTACAAAGCAAAACAACTCTCCTACTCACTCTTTTTTGGCCTCTGGGATTTGGGTATTTGGGGACTTCAAACGGATTTGAATACAACTCCTGGGTTCTTTGAGCTTTCCTGATCTTCCAGGAAGGTATAGACAACAGCTATGGAAATCATTAGTGCCAAAGATTATGTTCAAATGACAGCGCAGACACCTGTCACATGGCAGATCGTGTACAACATCTTTTTTGGAACCACAGCAGTTTAGGAGGCGAAGGAAGAAAAAAAAATCCCTTAAAGCAGCTGAAAGAGAAGACTGAGTACTTGCCATCGCTGAAGAGAACTTTCTATAAATGTATGGCATTCAAAAGTACAGTTTTCTGTGTGCAGGCCCTCATGGCTAGATGCTCGAGTCCTTCAAAAGCACTTTTTCTTTTACCACGTGACTATTCAGCAGAGGAAAAATCAGCCGGTTTACATAACAGCTGTTAGTGCTAGCTTTGACATATTACGCCTGAGCCATACATCTATAATGGGTTTTTCAAATGTGTTGCCATGTTCAGTTGATTAGTTGTGGGTGATCTGAAATGTCAAACTATTAGCCTTGACAACTACTGCCAAGGTTACTATCTGCTGGAGATATCTTTTTAATAATATAACTGTTTGCAAGTGGGAAAGGTGATGTACAAAATACAAAGTGATAATAAGTCTGAATCACTGAGACAAAAAAAACAGAAGAACTTTTGTTTTCAGCTTCCCTTTGTGCTGCTGTCCTGGTGGGTCTCCAAAGCAGCCATGGCCTGGCAAGGTCATTTGCAATAATGCAATTAAAATTGCAGAACTGTAAAAGAAAATAAAAAGCTTCTTCCCACCAGAGGTCTCCAATCCCTTTTAACCTAGCAGTATTAAGAGTCCAGTTCCATTACAGATGTATGGCATGTGCATTTCATTTTTCAAGAAGTCACATTCAAGGACACGCTGTACTCTCTCGCATATAACATGCCCCCAAATAAAACACACACCTTGTTTTTGGAAGGCAGAATGTAAAGAAAGGGATTTTTCCAGTCATGGCCGGCTGTGTGACCGAGTAAGACCTCCTAGACGTGTAGATGGTCCAGAAAATGTAGCATCAGGAGCTTCCTGGTATGGCAAATGGTCTCCTGCAATGCCAGACTTCCTAGACACTCAATGTTACCAAGAGGACTTGCCTTGTGCGACACAAAATTAGGCCCCAGACCTTTATGAGGCCAGTTTCAAGAGTTATCTCTTTGCTATAAGTAGTTCTTCAAATAAAGTCCTGTAAATAAAGTGTTTCTATGTCACAAGCCTCATCAAGGTACTACCAGCAGCTCACTTGCTGCTTCAGCACAAGCTGTGGTGCTCAGCCAACAGCTCTGGCTGCGGGAGGGTTAGCACACGGCTCTGCGCCTTCAGCTTGTTAAGCAGGCACCTCTTGGCACGCACAGTGTCTCCAGGAGGGCTCCTTTTGCAGCAAAAGAAGTGATTTCCCCACTTAAAACACTCGCCCCAATTTTGGGGGGCTGACTTTTTGGGGAAAGGTGCATACTGGCTGAGAAGATATGGTATTACTACTTATAAACTATCTCTACCGAGAGAATGGCCTGTCCTGTGCCAGTGGGAATTGGGTGGCCTCAGTTTACTTCCCAGCTCTGCCGCAGACTCCCTGAGAGCATGTCTGTTCTGCATCAAACAGTGCTAGGGAGTCCTGCACGTGCCTTTTCCTGCTGCATGGGCACCACAGGCAAAAGAAGTCACAGAGCCGCTTTTCTCATGCGTGCCCCAGGGGCTCAGAGTGGGATTAGGTGTGCCAGAAAGGGACTATGTGACATAGTTTTGGCATGCAGTGCACAAGGCGTGTTTTCAAACCAGAACTGTCTGATGCGGTGTAGACGTGTGCGGTGTGACTTCGGATGAGTCTTAATATTCTTCTGCCTCAGCTCCCCATGTGTAAAATAGTCTCGTTTGTCTGTTTAAGGATCACAACCTCTTTGAGGACAGGGGTTGTTCCTTGTTAAAATGAAGGGGAGGTATTAGAGGACTATGAACACTTGAGTGATTTAGCCTTAAAAATTAACTTGGGCTGGAATGGACCCACATAAATCAGAACCTGTGCTTGAACTTGGATTCCCAGGCAAATGAACTAGTCCGTGCTTAAAAGTACTCCAAAAACAAGGTCAGAGGACCTTGTGCATGGATGGATGTAGGGTTAAGGCTAAAATCCATGTAAAAGCCTGAGCTCATTGTCTAGTATAGACATAACCTGTTTGTTTGTACAAGACCTAGCACGGTAGTAATCTCTATAGGGGCTTCTATGCATTCAGTGGTGGCAGCAGTGACAGCAGTCCCTCAACACTAGGATGACAGTTTTCCAGGAAGCAGGGAACCATTACTGAACATAGAGGGGACTGAAAAGGCCAATTTGAGATCTGCTTTTTTGACTGCAGACATGCCAAATAGGTCTGGGAGCCAAGAAGTGGATCCTGGTGATGCTGAGACACAGCTCTTTCCCTTTGTCTCTCTTATCTATCTACCTCCATAGTGAAGCAAGTTTGCTCAAAATGACCGATGCCTTATCATACGTTGTGGTGCCAGTGGGAAGGATTCAGTGCTCAAGTCTCCCAGATATTGATGTTATGATTGCACTTCTTCAGGATGGCTTTCACGATATCCTTGAATCTCTTCTTTTGCCCATCTCTAGAGCAGTGACTATTGGTTAGGTGGGAGTATGGGACCTATTTCGGGAGCCGGTTTTCAGGCATCCTTATGACGTGACCTGTCCAATGGAGGTGCGTATAATCATGGCTTTGAGGCTGCTGGCATCTGCTTGAGCCAGAATGCTGGCATTCGTTTTTCTGTCCTTCCAAATAATATAGAGGATTTTCCAAAGACGTCACCAATGGTAACAGTCCAAGGTTTTCATGTTTTTCCAATATGTTGTCCAAGTTTTACACCCATACAATAGCACAGGGAGGACAACAGCCTGGTAGACAAGAAGTTTGGTTTGGGTCTTGATGTCATCATCATTGAAGATACAACATCAGAGACCTCCAAACGTAGCCCTGGCAAATTATATCTGTTGTTGAATATCATCATCTGTTTACTTTTTGGGAAAGATGGTGTGTTATAGTTGGAAAAGATTGATGGGACTATCAGACCCCCTTGCTTAACGCCAGTTCTAGTAATGAAAGGGTTTGTTTCTGAGCCCTTGCTGAAGACAGCTGCTGTCGTGTCCATAGGAAGAAGTCTGAGGCTGGTAACAAGTTTTGGCAGGCAGACAGATAATGTCAGGGTCTTTCATACGCCTCTCTGTTGATTGAATCAGAAGCCTTAGGTAGGTCAGTAAATGCTATGGAAAGATCTTAAGTGTTGTTTGCAGCACTTCTCCTGTCACTGTCCAACAACAAAGATCATGTCTATTGTACCACTGTGTGGTCTGAATCCACGTTGGGTAGAATCATCTTGGCAAGGAGAGGGAGTCTCCTGGGGACAACGTGGGTGAAGTGCTTTCCAGCTATGAAATTCAATACTATAGTAATTGCTGCAGTCTGATCCATCTTCATTCTTGAAAATACTAACAATCCTCGCATCTAAGTCACTTGCAATGTGTCCACGTTTCCAGATTTTCAGAATAATGGGGTGTAGCTGGCGAGGGAGCTTTTTTCCACCTTGCTTATACGTTTCAGCTGGTACTCCATCAGGACCACATGCTGTGTTGTTTGTCCATCAGCTTAATTGCTTTCAAGGCCTCCTGATAAGTGGATGCATCTGCAAAGTAGTCCTTAATGGTATGCTGTGGAATGGCTTCTGTAGTGTTGTCTTCGACATCAGAATTCAGCTCAGAAGCTTTTGAGAGCGTTCCCTGTACCACACACTGGTGGTGGGGCTCACTTTCAAGAGTATTGTTTCATCCCTAGACCTCAAAGGGGTGACTCCTTCTGTCTGTCCTTGGCCTACAGATAGCTTTGGTTTCACTGAAGAAATTACCCACATCATGGCTGTTGGCATGGCAGGGATCTCGATAGAGGCCTCTATGGACCACGATGATCCTGCAATCCTTTATTTATATTAACTACTTTACTCTTGTATAACAGTAAAATTCAAAATCCCACTTGGCTTGGCTGGAAGTCAGATGCACCGCCCTGCACATGATAAATACCCGGGTGCTTTGCAGATCCAGACCATTAGAAAAATCATTCACTTCAAACCCGTACTCAGCTGCTAACCTTGGAGGAGCCTACAGCTGTCCCACTCTGCTTGGAATCATGGCTAATTAAATAGTCACCGGGAGCGTGTGGGAGAGGGAATAACCCTAACCTAGTGGTTAAGGCACCCACCTGGGAGAGGGATTGTAGTCTACCTCAATGCTTATTTTAGTGGAACAGCTTGGAGAATTTGAGGGAGCCTGGCCCCAAAACATCCAGGAACTCGGCACGTTCAGCATTCTTCTGTGAAATGCGAGTTATAGCTCCCTTAGAAACCATCATCTCCTTCTGCTGGCTGTATTTTGTAAGAAAGGAGCCTAAACCTTGTCAGCCCTAACTATAGGAAATGGCTCCTGCCTGGTTATCTCCAACTGCTGAGAGATGGCGAGAGGGGTAGGACTTAGGCCATACCCCCCTCCCAGCATTTACTAGTGGCCAGTTTAGCAGCTCCTCACCGACTGGACTGGTTTCACCGAATTCCTTATTCCAACATCTGCCCCTCCCCATGCAGTGTTCACAAAAGCTGAGACGTCCAAGGTGGGGCAATGGTTTCAACAGGACAAAGGGGTCCAGAAGCATGTGTGTGACGCTCCCGTAGCATTTGTGGGACTTGAGCTGAGAAGCATGTCCCACCCACCTGCTCCCCCTC
>JAGPOW010001296.1:4048327-4061975 GCA_030014935.1 Caiman crocodilus | reverse complement strand
TGCAGGTGCCTCGGGGTGCTCCCCAACCGCTGCTCCCACGCGTGTCGGTGGCGGCAGGGGGGCAGCTTTACTGCCTCATTCCCAGTTTTGGTGCACAAAGCAGAACTAGGGAGGCTGGCAGCAGGGAAGAGGGTGGTTTCTCAGTGGCACTTGCAGGAACTCTGAAGAAGCAACGTAGAGATTTCCTTGGTCCTTTTGTGGATCTAGGCCCAAGGACCTTTTGCACTGAAGAAATCAAAAGCACTTTCAGTTCTGCTTCCATTGTGAAACTACCGAGAACTGTTGCTTTCACGGCCGCTGTAGGGGCCTATAACCATCCCAGACATCAACATTTTACACAAATGATGCACTACAGATTTTTAATAATAGGCAATCAACATTTCTATATGCAAATTCTACCCAAGTGTTTTCTTTTGAAGCGCTGTTATTCACTAAGCTGTGCATGTTCCTTCTCACCAGCACGGTTCTGTAAGGCTCAGTCCATTCGCAAGTCTTCCCACCAAAAAAAATATGCTACATTTAGCTACTGCTATGCTTGACACTCCTTGTGATTTCCTGTGAAAATGTTAATTTACTTGAAAAACATATTTTTATACTGCATGCCAGCTCCACAGCAGGAAATAATCACTGTGTTCCAGGCTCAGAGTAAGACTCACAGATGTAGAAAAAATTAACCAGGATAAGAGCAAGAAACTGTTAATGATCAAAAATGTGCTACTGCAGGTTCAACAACAAAGTCTGAAGGAGATAAGTCTGTATGTATACCAACACTATACAAAAAAAGTGATTATTCAGCTATTCATGGGAACAGAGCTATTGATTGAAATAACAAAGAACACTATATAAACTGCAGTGTTTCTCTCTCCTTTTCTTCAGTCTGGGAAAATTGATTTTCTAATTTTTTCCCCTTGAACCTGCAGTAGGGTTTAATCTGAACCTAAAGCATCTTTTCTAAAAACTCCCATAAATTAAAAATATATCTTCTTTTTGACCATTTTGTCTCCTGCTGTTACAGCAGAAAGCAAAAGGAAATTTGGTTAGCAAAAAGGTGGAAGAAAAGTGATAATTGCATTTTTCTTGTTGCACTACAGTATATGTTTCTTTAAATATTATTTTAAAATAATCTTTAGACTCCAAACGTTAAAAAAAAACCAGCAAAGCACACAGCATATGATAAGTCTTCTTCTCAAATCATGGTCATTTTTTAATTCAATGACAAGACGCATTTAAATATTGGAATTCAACATTAAAAAGGAGAAAGATAAAAGATGTAAGGGTACAGTGGATAAAAGGCCTGCCACAAACGATGATGAATTATAAGCAAATACAAAATGAAAAACTACCAGAAAGCCATCTTTTCATCTTGCAGGCATATTTTGCCTTACAGAATGGGAAGGGGGAAAGACGAGGCAGTTCTAGAAAGGCCAAAGCTAAAAAACTTTTCTTCAGAGTGTTGATCTATGTGTTGTAAACCAACAGATTACAACCTGAATGTCCAGGTCATTAACTTTACTTTGCAAGCCCAGTTCTACCCAAAAAAAGACGTGTTAGGCGCATCTACATGAGATGCTACTGTGCAGTCATTACTGCACATTTATTTAGTACTTGTTGTACTAGCAAGTACTAAATAAATGCACGGTAAATGGAGTTTCTGCACAGTACAGCCAGCAAATGTCTTTTACGTCATGCTACTGTGCAGGAGCCTAAGAAGACTGTGCAGTAGTGTATTAGCACTGTCCGTTCTGTGACGCACTACTAAGCAGTCTTATTCAGCTACTGCATAGTCGGTGTCTCGTGTAGGTGTGCCCACTCATAACGGTCTTCAAGATGCGATATATGCTTAGCCAGAAGTGTAGCATTCTTCATATACCTGGGGGATGTCACTCTTACAGCTAGTCTACACCATGGCAGATGGTGAGCCCCAGGACTGAGGGGACCAAGCACATGGCACCCACTCCCTGGCCCCCATAGCTGCCAACATGCTCCAGATCATGAAGTTTACCAGTGGGGCTGGTTTGGGCTCATTCCCAGGGGCTCTTCTCAGGCCTATTAGATATCAGGGGCTCCAGAGCAGGCAGAGATGCATGAGCGTGGTGGAGCAATCGAATACATGCTCTTCCAGGCTGAAAGTGCATCAGCAGGCGTGGGAGGGCGAGGTGTGCCCAGGTCCTTTAGAACCGAACTTCATGCTACCAGGGTGGAAACAACCCTTTCGTGTCCACAGTCACTGAACATTAACCACATCAACTACGTTTGTGCCTCCGTATCACATAGTTAGAACCAGCCACGGTATTAAGCAGTTTCAACCTCAGCTTTGCACAAGACCTCAGAACGCATTGTGACTAGATGTCTTTAAAGCCAAGATTTAAAGAGAGTGAGCATTTATAACTATATCCAGAGTGATGATAGCAAATTAAAAAAAGAGGTGGGCTAAACAGAATATAACATCTCGTGCTCCTCATTCTACGGTGGTGCAGGAGACTTCCCTAAGAGGCAGATTACACCATATCCCCCTGCTGTGGAGGGGAGGGTTCCTCGCATCTTCCTCCGAAGCATCCAGGGCCGCCTCTGTAAGAGACTGGGTTAAATGGCGCTCAAGTCTGATGCAGGCATGCAATTCCTGAAAGTTACAGTAATGCAAGATTGATTTTGTACCATTATGGTCTAGCAATTATGTGAGAGGCATTTCTTCGGGTGATATCTTTTATTGGGCCAACTGCGTTGCGAGACCTTGATGAAAAATGCCCTGCATTCGAAAGCTCATTTAACTTTACCCCAAAGACATAGTTGATCCGATAAAAGATATCACCCTAAGAAGCCCTGCCCCTCGCATAAAAGTTACAACGCCGACACGTCACTTCATGATATGGCCTCTTGAGGTGTTCAGTGGCCCAATCCATCTTGGCATGGCGATTCACACCTCTTTGTGATCTCTGCACTCCATCCCGAAGGTTTCCCAGCAATTTGCCCCCAGCCCAGAGTACATGTTTAAACTTGGAGCAAAAGCATACTCCTGTGGAGGACAAAGTACACATCATTTTGGCGGCTCAGAGAGCGCGTACTCAGCACTTTGAAGGATTGAGCCCAATGACAGCAGTAAAAACAAAGCGTCTGGAATTCAGCTAGGTGGCATTTATTGCTACCGTGTCTCTCTCCCTTGCCCTCAGTCCTTTTCCTTTTCTCTGAGAGGCGCTACTATGTGGGAGGTCCCATAAAGAAGCAGAACAGGATGTCTATTGTTTCTTTTGTCTGGCAGCGTTCCTAACCAGCACGGTTTTTGAGGGCCAGATCCTATAAGGGGCTGAGGACCTCCCGGGACGTGCTGAAACTCATAGCTGCGTGCCTGACCAAAGGCATTTGCACCTCAGACATCAAGACCTAATCCTGTGGCTGAAAGCAAGCTGGCATAAACACCATCACCGTCATAGTTGCAGTTCATAGATTTGCCTTTCTTTGGGGATCCACTGCTGGGCATCAGTTGGCCTTGTGACGGCACTTCAGCGCTATGCTGTTTACACCTGATGTAGCACACTTTCTTTTTCCTTCAATAAGACAACAGAGGACTTCATGTGCTAAGCAACCATTCTTTAAAAGAAGCAAAAAACAAAAACTAACCCCCCCATTCACAGCTGTCCGGAGATCTACGAAGCCATAGATGAGATGCTACTGAAGCAATACCCTGCCCTGTGCACTATGCAGACAACCTTGATGTCTTGAGCTCTTGTGAGCCTCCTGCTCACTTGGCTATTAATTCTGTTAGCTCTGCAGAGTGCCGTCAGACTGCTACACCCCCACCAGAGGGGTTTGATTGTGAACTTGGTTATCAACATTGAAGAAAACAATTCAGCATCAACTCAGAGTCCCTTAGAGCCTACGTGTACGGCAGTGCCGGCGAGTTACAACACTGAGGAGCTCGAGCGTGTTCTCCCCAACCTGCGTGTGGAAGGTTGTTCCCACTCATCCTGCTGTGCCTATTCTAGCGATCCCAGTTTCCACTGGGCCTTAGAGAAGCCTCCTGGGATCAGAGGCATCCCTGGGCACTTCAGTGCCCCGGGCAATGGTGACCGTGCATGCAACGGCGTCAGTGGCTGGGCTGGCAGCATAGTAGCTGCTATTTTTACTTCCCCCTAATTCAACACCTGGAACTGGTGCCCCAGTCACTCCCTCTTAGCTACACTACCGCCCGAGACAGTCCTAGTCTCCTCCCTGTTGTACTCCTGGATTGGAAGCATTTCTGTGGACATAGATGGGTGTATATAATACAGTTTCTCAGTGCTGGGACTTGCTGCTGCTGCAGGTGTAGACAAGCCCTCAAGAGATACAGACGCTGCTCTGCCTAGTTTCTGGATCCAAAGGGAGCCAAGGTGCCAAGCAGCTCAGATGAGGACAGGCCTAAGGGTACGTAGAACCTGAAACTGCAGGCGCTGAATAAATGCAGGCGTCTTCAGGGCCAGATGATCACTGTAGTGATACAAGTTACAATTTAGACATGCTCCCTAATTTATAAGCGCTTGTAATTGGGAGATTGTTCCTCAGTTAGGGAGTAGACATTTAGTTAAAGAGGCAAAGGGTTTGCAAAGGTTAGTTTACTGCTCCTCAATTAAAGTTGGTTGTTTAGCTCTCGTCATTCACGTGTGCCTGTGTTTATTAAGCCTGATGCCAACTACTAACACTGAGAGGAGCTTCTTGGATCACAATCTTGGGTTCCCAAAGTCCAACCAACTTTTTTTTGGATCTGGCTCTGGGTAGACTTTCTGGAAAAAATGCTTTATTTACATACAAGTTGTTGGCATCAACAGAGGGGAAAATGGGGTCACAGCTTTTAGCGGTCATACAAAAAGTCCGGCTAATGGACAGTGTTGACCTTGAAGAGTATTAAGCAGCGTTTTTCTAAAATGCTACAAATATGCAATTCCACTGTGAAGTGGTATTCAGCACACCAGCATCTCAATGCAAACAGTTGGCTGTCAAACATCACCATGGTGTCACGTCTTGTAACAAGGACAAAGCCTGAGGGCTGCCACCATGCCCCCTCGTGGCTGCCTGGACCCTCCTGGGTCCTACCCTTGCCTCCCAGGGTCCCACCATGCCTGCTACGCTTTGTTAAAAGTAATGCGGGGAAGCTGCTCTCGGTGTCTGGTGGCCGTAGGTACTCTCTCTGTCTGTCTCAGTATTTGCCATCTCCAGCCCAACATGCCTTAACAGGTAAACCTGTGGGCTCCTTCCATCCCTACAGCAATGCCCAGGCTTCACAGGTGTTACTCTGTCCTCAGTCCCAACCTCTTGTAGAGGCCTCAGCCCTCTTGGCTTTAGCCCCTTTTACTCTGGCTGCACGCTTCCAGTCTTGGCCCACTAACTTGGACCCGGTACCCAGCCTCCTCTGTATTTCTGATCTCTGGGCCCCTTGGCCCCATCTTGCACCTTGTTCTCGACTTAAAAAGTGTTTGGACTATAGTAAGACAGAAACCATGAAACTGGAATTGTGCGTTTGTCAACTTTATGGGGTGAAAAACAGAGATGTCTAAGGATGAAGAGCCCGTAAGTTGAAGAGTTTTCCAACTAAAATTTACTTTCTCTATAGTCCATAACATGGTTTATTCCAGTATAGTCATACACAAAACCAAGTGTGAAAGACAGCAGGCCAAATACTGAGTCTCAGGTGGCAAGTCTGGAACCAAAAAATACAGGTACAGAAATGGCTCACAAGGCAAAAAAGGAAAATATGAGAACTTTTATTCAGAGGGACAGACCAGAAAAGATGGAAGTCTCACACTATAAATTCACATTGTGAAAGACGTCTTTATGGAATAAAAATCAATGAAAAGGTCTGACTGCAAACATGTTTGGTGTTGAGCATCCCCAGCTTTCTTGATAGTCAGCTGTAAGGAAAATTGCACCTCTCAGGATGTATTCCTATTACACGCTGTATTGCTAAATTGCTTAAGTATAAACATGTGCTTAAGTCAGCAGAGCCCTTAAATGAGGCTTTCACTTTTAAACAGGGTTCTTAAGTCTAAATGATTTCAAATGGATACTAATTCACACATAAATGCATTGCTAACTCCAGGACCTGTTGAATGCAAATAACTAAATCAAACTAACACCGCAATTTTCCATCTGCTTCCTAAGGGTTTTCTAGCCTGTACACAACCCAAGCTGCTCAACCAGGTTGGCAAACTAATTCACAGATTTGGATCACCCACTGCTATCTTGCTTCTTTTGGAAGACAGAGATACAGTTCAATGCCTTCAGTCGAGGGATATTTAGATAGAACTTCTTTTCAATAGAGTCTTACTTTGCTTCATATCCTTTTGAGGAGGACTGTATGCACCTGCCTTGGGCGAAATAGGCTGGTTTACTTTTTTGTGATCTTGAGCTGATGTGTTAATTTATATAGAGTTTAAAAACAGCAAGTGGCTCCTATCTGAACTCTCCATGCAACACTGATAAATTATAAACTTCATGTCATTTCTGTCAGATGCTTACAAAAGAAGACATTTGGACCATACTTCTAAACAACGCGTGACTAGAGAAATCTTCCTGTAATACTGTAGCCTAGCTCCAAGGTCCCACTGTAGTCTGGTAACTACAGGACTCAACCACAGATCAGAGAACTTGATTTTTCTCCCCAGCTTTGCTACTAACCCTGTAGACAGTCCTAGGTAAGGCTGTTTCTCTGCTTCACCCTGGGTACATGGAGTCTTTACACTCTTTGCGACAGGCTATGTGTGTGTTCATACGGGGCTTGGAAGAGTGGGCCAGGCTGCCATTCAGGCCTCTGGGGTCCAGTGCAATTCCAGTAAATACGATCTGTTCTCCAAGTGGCAATCGTATATTAAAGACTCACATAATTTTAACAGATACAACGAAAATGGCTAAATTTCAACATGATGCAATGAAAACATACACTGTAAAAAACAGATTAAAATTGTGTTGGAAGTAGTTTTAAAAGGAAAAAAAAACTTGATCTTTAGCTTCAGAGCAGGCATGTGAAAATAGCCAACATATTAACGCCTATCCTGGGAGCTGCGCTTTTTTGCTTGCTAAGATTCGGAGTTCTGTACATGACTACTACTGTATCAGTTATTCTTGTTGCTCCAGAACAAGTAGCCCATTTCTTCACCCTCATGAGCTACCCGTTTCCTGAAGCCATCATAAATAAACCATGAGTTTCCAGCTGCTAGATTCCCAGCTGAAGTGAAGTTACACTTTATACTTAGACCATACTAAGTCTGTGGATTATTAAGGAGTGCTAAAGTTACGATGTGCTGGGAGTAGTCGCATAGTAAGGGTTACTACTGCTTTTTTTACTTGCACAACTCTTGACTTACACTGGAGGGCTGGTGAGGACACAGGTGGCTAGAAACCAGGATGCCTGGACTCCGTCTCTGCTGGGGGAGGAGGGGCTGGGAATGATGTATCATGGGATGCCGAAGGACTTCAAATTGCTCTCTTGGGAAGTTACCTTAATATGAGGTAGGTAGCATGCCTCAGAGTTAACCTTTGCCTAAAGAGGCATAACTTTGAGACACTCAGAAGGCACTTAACACAAATTAATGAGCTTTAACATGTGGATGCTTGTGTTTTAAGTGCTCTTAGTGTGGTCTAAATGTCATGTATCTTCACCCAATACAGTGTCCCTGCCTGTAGCAATACATGCCGCTTCGAGATTCTTTCCTACCTTTTTTCTTTCTGCAAGGCGAACCCAGCTGACTCTTTTGGAAATCGAAAAAATGAAGTTTCTACTTGTGAAGAATTCCTTCTTTTAGACCCACTAATTGTTCTAATTTCTTCACTACGGGCATGATCCAAAGCCGCACCAAAGGTAATGGGAAGACCACATAGTGATTAATCAGACCTTGGGCAGTACAATCTCACGTAGCTTGATCTCAGATTTATCTACATTGTTCTCCATTGAAGGCAGGGCACTAAGCTGAGGTCCTCAGGTTTAATTATTTTCTGCTAGGCACTTTGGTACCATTTAAAAACATTTAACGTCCCTCTGCTGTTTTTTTAATAGGATTATAAACACTGAGGAAGGAGTGATAAACACTATTATCAATTCCCATCTCCCTCCCCCTGCTGTGCTGGTCAGAAGGGCGGGGAACCCCTCCCAAATCAAGGCATCCTGCTGGGGCCTGGCCATGCCACCCTTCAGCTCAGCCCTGTGGAAGGGAAGGCAAGGCAAGGCTGCTCTAGTACCCCCTGGCTTCTAGCCTGAGCCACTGCAGATACGTGACTTCATGTTTAGAATGTCTGTACAGTTACAAAGTGATTTAGTTTAGCCAGGTTTTAAACTAACCTGCAAAGATTGAATCAATTCAGACTCTGGCTTTTTGGATGTCTGTCCCTATTCCAAGAGACTTCAGGAACGGTACTATGATACCCAAAAGCTTGTCTTCATCTATCCCAAACAGGCAGTTGGTCCAATAAAAGATAATATCCACAAGAATATGCGTCTTTTTGTAGGATTTTTATCATAACACTATAATTGCACATTTAAAACTTCCTAATTACACAACAGATGAGAAGTATTTGTCAGGAGTTAACGGGAAGAAAACATCAGTCCTGCCTAGATGAATTGGTTAATGTCTGCATGCTGTTCCAAATCTATAGATCAGCTTGACAGGGGGTATAAATCACCATAGTCCTATTACAGGCAGTGGGGCCGATTTGTACATGCTGAGGATCTGGTCCATAAGGTACCATATAAATACTAGGCAATGTTATTCATGGTGGGGCTAAGGATGTCGCAAAGAAAGGAGTGCCTTTCCTCCAAACCTCCTCGCTTCACACAGAGACTGCACAGTTTATACAGTAATCTGGCCCCTACCCAATTTTGCCTCTTTAATAGAAATACAATATGCATTCTCTCTTTACGCTATTTACTCAAGACTACAGATGTTGACATAACAAAGAGCTAAAGAGAGAAAAAACAAAAAGAAAATAGTACTGCAGCTCAGACACTAAAGGCTCTATTCTTCTGCAAAGAGCTACTGACTTCCACACCCAGCCCAGCAATTCATTTCAAAATCATCTGGGCTGTTGAAGCCTGGTTTCCTCCCTTACAGCTGAATGGGCCTATGGAGTGAGGCGAATATAAGCAAGCATCATCTTTGCTATTTGTCCCTCTGCTGCACTGGACTATTATATGTCCACAGCAAAAATATACCCAGTTGTTTGAAATCAAGTACTCGGATGTCTTGGCCAACACAGAAAACCTTTGCCTCTTGTGTACCTGTTGCTATTGGGTATCACTGCTAATAAAGAGGGAGCTTTATCAACATTATTAATATAGCTGAAGGAAAAAGGTGGGATCCCCCCTCCCCCCCAAACAAACAATTTTAATGCGATTCTTTTGCCAAAATCTTAAATGATAAAAAACAATTCAGCTATTCAGGAAGTTGACTGAAAAACAACAATAGAAAAATTCATCCATATATACATAATGTAGACAACTGTAAAACAGAGAATTGACTGGTTTGAGAAAAATAGAAGGGGTGTGCATGTGTGTGTGTGGGGGGTGGGGGGAGTGTAATGGCATGCCTGCAATGCCTGTTTGTCATGGAGGCCTTTGGGAGGCAGCATTCCCCTTTTTCCCCCCCCTCTTGTTCTTGTTTCACTAAAACTCATTATTGATGGGAACCAAGTCTTTCAGGAAATTTTTGGCGTACCTACTTCTCTAATTTGGCAAATGTATTCTTGGGTATCTGTGATTTGCTAGTTGAGTGGAAGATCCGTTCCAAAGTTCAACCCTCCACATAACTTGGCAGCACGGAGAAGTGGTGGCAGTGGCTGGATCCTAGTTTTGGTCCAACCAAGACTCAAGCTGGACCATTCCTGCCTGCCATCGCAAAATGTTGCTGCTGTACTATACCAATGGCACACTAGGCAATGGTACATTGCTTTCTCTAGTCCCTGATTCAGGGAGTGCCTTTTAAGAATACATCTGAGTGCTTTACTGATAGGCATGGAGTTTTACATGCACCTCCTGCATTCCTGAATATTGCCATCTATGGTTGGTGGCCAAAACTTGCCTGTAGCATAAAAGACTATGCTACCTGTTTCCTTCACTGCTACAATAAGGTGACTCAAACTCAACCCCTTAGCAAGTATTAGAATTCATGGGGAAATGTTTGGGGGGGAAAAAAAAGATGCAAGCAAGGAAGACGCCTAATGACCTTTGTAGGATATACATGGGAATATTAGTTTCTCTTGCAGATCCACAATCCTTTTACGTTTCAGGTCTGAAAGACTAGGATCATGTCTATGAGAGCACCTGCAACAGCGAAGAACTGGAATCTGGGATCCAAGCCTCTTCAGCCCTATGTGCTTTTTAATAACTTTTTAAAACAGTCACTAAAACAGAGAGAAACTCCACACTCCAGAAAGTCCCTGTGCATACATTAATAGTGAAACAATTATAGCAAGATACTCACTCCGGCTCTAGTTTTTTGATGCCAGGTAAAAGGTCTGGAGCAACATCAAGGTACCCTATAAACTCCACATCCAACCATGGGAAGATTCCAGTGGAGCAGACACAGCAGAAGCCAAAAGCAATGCTGCTGCCCAAGGACCCTTTCCCAAATCTAGGCAAAGGCAGCATTGCCAGAACCAGGGTTGGGCGAAGCAGGGCTGTATTTGGGGCAGGGCTGCAGCCCTAGGGCATGCCATCATTTAGGCCCCATAGCTGTCTAAATTATGCAGAAGGGAGCCAAAGAGTATGGGACTGGGACAGACCCTTCTGTCCAAATATGATTAAGCCTGGCAAAGAATCTCACCCCAGGTTGTAGCAAGCATGACTCCCCGGCTGCCCAGGGTGGTGGTGAATTTGGCCACGTGGCATGGAATAAGCTTTTGAAACAAATATACATTTTTCAGAGAATGCTAACAGATTTACTTCTGATCCAAGGCCTGTCTTCCAGAAAGCATCTGTTCTACAAAAAAATCAAGAGTGAAGGTTTCGGTAACGAAAGCTCTAACAGATCCTATGTGTGCTATAATGCATGCAGTCTGCAACGCCAGTCTCATACACTGAAGGGACAGGGGAGATGGGAGGGATACTCTACCAGCAGCAGCTTGCCCTGGTCTGAAGGGAGAGAGCAACAGCTTTCTTGCAGGAGAGGAAGAAACATGATGGGATCCATTTAGCAACAGAGGCATCAAAATCAACCTTTTTAATAGTGACATGGGATTCTAGCTGCAATTTTCCGGTGCCCGAAAAGAGCTATCTGAAAAAGATATTCAGGTGACTGGTGCTGACCATGTTCTGATTTGGTGCATTTAGGGAACCTGGGTGTCATTGGCTCTTCCTGAAAAATCTTAGCTTGCTGACTTGGTAAAAGCACCCTGCACGTTAGCAAGCCTCATCTTTCACAACATGCAATTCCAGAGACGGATTGTTTCCCCGTTAGTGCAATTTGTCAGCACCGCACCGAGTGATTTAAGTCATGCTCCTGCAGTTCTGCGTAAAAGGCCGCCTGTTCAGCCCAGAAACCTACTGACCTCAGTGAGCCTTTTCACAGGCACAGGGATCTCTTGATACATTCAGCTGAAGAACTGGGGCCTCGTATCATAAACCAGCAACCCCCAAAATAGCATACCCAACTGAAATAGAATTTGTTCCTTATTTTGTAAACGGTTCTCCCTTCCCCTCACCTCAAGGGACTAAAGTTTAGATCTGTAACACAACTGGTGGGAAAAAAAGATATTGTTTGGAAACCTTCCCAGAAACTCAGCCAAGCAGAGCAGTCATTTAGTTCAGAGGCTTTGTCTCCCCTAACAGGAGACACCTGGTGGTCACAATGCAGAAGGACATCCGACTTGCTCCAACTCTGCAAAAGACTCATGCACACGCTTTACGTTAAGTCCAAGAGTGGCAAAATGCACGTGGGTAACTGTTTGAAGACCTGGCCTTACCTTGCAACTCTCACAGAGCCATACAGTGAGTGGTGAGAAGAGGGCAGCCACGCAGGGTACAAGAACACTAGCACTGCAAATAGACAACAGCCCAAGCCAGCAGCTGCACAGCCCAGTTACTTCTTGCTGCAAAGAAGAGCTCATTCACCTGTCCACCGCACCACACTAACATGGGCAAGCTGCTTTGAGAGCTAGTGCTCCCTGCCCAGGGGCATGCCCTGAGGCCAAAAATAAATAAATCTGACAATATGGCTCTGTTCATTTACTCACACAGCTGTCTCATTTGGACTGGAGCTGATGCTTGTCATAATTTAGATAATTTGGGAGCCGCAATGATTTGGGCAGAAAAGAAACAGCAGAGTGCCCAATATTTGTCTGGAACGGTTTAGACCTGGAAGGTCCTCCCCTTGGGTAAGGGGATTAGGTGACCTCTTGAGGCCCCCTCCAGCCCTATTTCTCTACGATCATACATGGTCATTGCAAGATAATGAAGGCCTTCACTGATCGTACAACACAATCCCCATGGATGAACCCCTTACAATCATGCACTTCCTAATGGGACTGGGGTTCTTTTATAGGGTAGAGTCTCTTGGTGCAGCACAAGACAGGTCTGAGATTACTTGCCTTTGAAAATAGACACATGAGCAGTGAAGGAGCTATGTATTAACACCTCTAAGCACATGATAGTAATATAGCTTTGATGAGAAACAGAATACTGTAACATGGTATTTTGCCTATGCAAATTAATGAGACAATGTATGTTGAATCATTGTGTAATTCCCTCCATAGCACAGTAAATGCTGCTTCATTCGAAGCAGCTGTAGCTTTGAGAGCTACTGAGACACTGAATATACGGCAGCTGTATTGACTAAAGATTGGCACTCCTTTCAGACCAGTTTGTACCCAGTCAAGTTAATAAACATTAAGAGCCGTATTACCAAATGCTACTCCTTGAAAGAAGAATTGAGCTTTGAGGGACAAATCTTGGAAATGTTGTTCAGGACTTTATCAGAACCAAGGTTTGGCTCTAAACCCAGACACGAACATCTTTGGACTGTGCTCGTTACAGTATCTAGATCTGACATTGTGACATCCAACACTGCTCTCTGGCAATCGGGATATAACACTTAAGTTCCCACTTCCTAGCAAACGGGATAGCATCTCACCACTGTCCAGTAGGTCACATTTTCGTGATGTGGCACCTGTCACTGATGCCCAAATACTATCTAACAGTGCTGGAAAGGGAGTGTTTTGCCTGATCTCTATACAGAGAGCTAATTTGTTAAAAGACTGGGATGCTGATTGCATTCTTTCATCCAGGTAGGCACAAAAGAAATAGGAACTGGAAGAGGCCTTCTAAGTCACCAGCTCCAGGCCCTGCCACAGCAGGCAGCCCTGTCATATAGGTCCAGTATACATTTGTCAAGCTCAGTCTTGAGACCAGGTACATTTCTCATCCCTCACCCACTCCTAGAAAAGGAAACTTGTTCCAGAACCTTGCTCATCTACTGGTCAAATGATACAGAGGGTACTTCATCATTTAAAAGCCTAAGCATTGGGTTAAAAACTAGGCTGTCGGAAAGCAGGTGCCCAGCCTAACAAGCTCAGCTACAAAGAGAGAAAAGTACTTGCTACTCAGCTTAGCCAATCTCTCAGACCAGCCACAAAATCCTCAGTAGCATAGCAACTTTAAAGGCCATAAATCCTACACATTACCACCATGAAAGAC
>JAGPOW010001296.1:4033225-4047212 GCA_030014935.1 Caiman crocodilus | reverse complement strand
GTTCATGGGCCCCCAAAGTGTGCTAGCAAGATAGTGAACAAGACTCATTATACCTCTACTAGACCCAGATGCCAACGTATCCCAGTGCCACTATGTACTAGGATACGAATCAGCCCCCTGCATTCTGCTGGATCCACACAGTTCTTAATCCCCAGGCCTCAGATCCTAACTCCCAAATAATGAACAACTACAAAAGCTGCTTTCATACCAACCCACATCTCAGCCTGACGGCACCTCAAAATCCTGAATCCGGTTCTCAGATTCTGCTGAATCCAGCCTTTTTTTTTTTGGCTTTCACTCCATAAGCTGCAATGATTTTTTTTAAAGAATAAACCTGCTGTTCTGTTTCAGGGGCAAAAATAATATGGGAGACCATACACATCACCATCATTAACACCCAATCCTGACACCTAGCTATATAGACGCAGCGTTTCATCCCAAGCGCTTTTATTTATGCCGCTACTTAAATAAAAAATGTGTTTACCAGCTCCTGTTGCTCCTTAAAACCTCAGATTTTGGAGCAGCCCAGACACAAAGGCTACAAAATGTCAGATCCTGTATCTGTTAAGTTATGGCACGAGCCCAGTCTTCAACCCAGAGAACAGGTGTTGTGTTTACTTGCAGACACAAACTGCCAACACCTGTACAAGCTGGTATAGGAGAGCTATAACCACTCTTCATTCAGTAATTGGAAACCACAGGATCTGTAAAATGTTGGGCTCTGTACTCCAGCAGTCCAGATTCAGGGTTTTAATTCAAGCCCTTCTTTAAGAGGGGAAACACAAATACACCCATCCCACCGAAAAAAAAAATAGCACTGGCATTGAGCATGTTTTAGCAATGGACACATTGCCCTGAATATCCCTAAGACAAACTGAGTGCATGGCTCGAGGCGTGCACTCAGAGGAGCCTTGTGTTATCACGTATTGCTTCATCTCTCAAAGTCTCGGGAAGCTGGGAAATGTTTTAATTGGAAATAGTTCTGTTGACTTGGAGGATTAGACAGAGAAGTTATCTAAAAGTGGGATTGCACTGTTCTTACTTTCCTGGGCAAAACCAGTACAGTCCACTTCACAGTACTGTGGCCAGTTTCCTCATTGATAAAAATGATTCTGTTCCTGATCACGGTCGCCCTATGTCCTGGATCTCACACTGATAATCCACGTTATTTCTCTCTTCTTTTATTACCAGTAATGTTTACATGAAAACAGTAACCTAAGATTCACCCAACAAAAAGAGTAATTAGCCGCTAAGGTTGATCTAATCATGTTTATTCCCTAACTCAGGGTGCCAGGTTTTTTTGTGAGGTCACAGTCATCTCCATAGCAACCAAACGTATTACCCAGACAGAGTAATTCTCAGTTCAGGTAAGCAATAGGAACAAACAAACTTTGGTTTTATACAAATATCCAGAGTTGTTAAAGAACGAGAGAGGAGCCTACCTTTCAAGAATGACTCATGAAGACAGCATACATATTTTTTTGTGCACTTTATTCGCTTCCCATCTAATCCTAATTTTTAAAACCTTCAAATGTCAGTCTTGCAAGCCCTCTCTTCACCCAACAAGAGTGCAGCTAACAGTCAGATTAGGGTGTTCTTAGCCATGATTTTTTGTAGTGCAAAAGGGCAGGATGCAACAGGGCCTTTTTATTTTAGATAGACCCATCTTTTTGTCAATTCTTCTTCTTTGAATCGTGGTGGAAGGATGATCCAGCAACGCTCCTCATTAAAACACAACACCCCATTCAGTACCTCATCTTTAAGGTAATGGAGAGGTGGAGAAAACAGTCCTTTGTACACTAAATGGTGCTCTTCTTCATTTTGTAAATGATGCCCAGACAGAGTGATGGTTGCATTAAGGGAAACACAAATACAGTTTGTTAAATCTGATATCAGATAGGAAACATGACCTGGGGGGAAATCTTTTTTTAAGTGGGAAATTTCTTAAAATATACCATGGGCCATCAGTGAGCTTTCAGGATTAAAAATTTGATTTAATAAAGATTACTCTAGAGCAGTGTGGGGTCAACCTTTTGAGCAGGAGTGTCATAAATTAGTCCCGCACACCCCCCCATTACTACTCCTGGCCCTTTTCTTTGCCTGTCCTGCTGCTGTGTTGCCTGTCCTCTCCCTGAACTGTCACGTGCCACACACACAGGCCACCAGTGCCACTTGTGGCACCAGTGCCATAGGTAAACCAACCCTGCCTTGGAGTATGAAACTACATAGCAGAATGGAGTGACTGCTTTCAACTGTGTTGCTGAAATTATCAAGAGTTTGGAGGGAAAGGGACAAACACCCTACTGAAATCTTTAAGTTACATCCCTATAATACAACTGTCCATGCTGGCTGAGTTTTAATTCAACAGTTTAAGGGACTGTGCCTTTCAGGGAATAGAATTTGAAATGATGACTTTTTATTTCCTTGTAGACACTGCCACCTCCTGGCTTTTCTATTGCTAATTTTCTCAAATAAGACTTGAAAACCTACAAATGCATCTAAAGCAGATTCGATTTATTTAGAAATATTTCCATTCACTTGGTTCTAATTTGTTTCTATAGAAACATAAGAACTTGCAAAATAGATCACGTCATTTATGGCATGAGTTTAAAAATATAGTTCTGTGACTAACGTACAGTAACAATATCTTCCTCAGTACTATTATACAATACAACATTTTGATAGAAAGGGTGCAAATAACATCAAAACTACCAAGAACTTACATTCAAAATACTGTTTATAGAGGAAGCACCCACATTTCTTATATTTGTATTAATTGTTTGGTAATTATTGTTTATGTTAAGCAGGTATGTTTGCTGCATAATTATTTGTTTGCAGATGGGGTTAACACTGCAGTTTACAAAGTACAGGCAACCGTGTAATTCCTCTGTAGCTACATGCTAATTATAGTGCTATTATAGAGTAATTAAACATTCAAATAAACATTAAAGCAAGGATGCTGCATAGCAGCTGCCAACAAGTGTAGAATAGAAAACCAGATAGTAATTAAAATTATAGAGTATTATAGTGGTACCAGCTAAAACAGGTAGTTAAGAGTCTATCATCTTTTGCATTAGAAACATAATTTCCGATGCTGGGTAAGTGCCTGGGCTGATGCTTGGATATAGATCTCATTTTGCAAATGCTTAAGTGGATTAATCATTTTTACTAATCACTCCCCCTTCCCATTCAAAAATATGGAAGTAACCATATTTTATATCCTAGTCATATTCATCTTTAGTACTTACAGAGGACTCTTGCCAGTAGCTCTCAAAATGCTTTGCAAAAGGACTTCAAAAACCCCTATCCTTATCCTACAGCCTGAGAAACTGAAGCACAAAGAGTTTGCCCAAAGTCACTTCAGCAGGCCAACCACCAACCCAGGAAGTGAATCGACACCCGTCCTGTGGGCTGTCCACCAGCCAGGGGTGGCCACGGGCATCCTCTGTGCGTAGCATGTGGCAGATCAGGGAAGGGGCAGGCAGCACAGCGGCAGAGCAGGCAAGGAGCAGAAAGTTAAGCAGCAAATCAACCAGAACAAAAGGACTGGAGTTGCACTTGGGAAGGGTGCAGGGCTCATTTGTGGCATGCCTGTTCAAAGAGTTGGCACTCACTGCCTTAAGCCAGCCTTTCCCAACCGGTGTGCTGTAGCACACTGCTGTGCCGTCACACACTACCAAGTGTGTCACAGAATCTTTGGGGGGGGCGTGGCTCCCCGCGCGTGTGGCTCCATCCAGTGCTGCCACCACAGCCCCGCGCCGCCACCCCCACCCAGCCACATGTTTCCCTCCCAACACTGCATCCAGCTGGTGTGCCATGGGATGGAAAAGGTTGGGAAACACTGCCCTAGACCATGCTGCTTTGTGATTTATTATCCAGTACAGCAGATGACTGACTCATGTTTTTGATGCTCACCTTAAGCAACTGTGGGGTCATCTATACGTACACTTTACTGCAGAGTAGACCAATTAGCTCCACAGTAAAGCATCAGTCTACACGTGCACCAGTATTAGGGTGCAGTAAACGAACGCCGCTCTAAGAGAGTACTCTCGGGGATAGTACTATCTTACTGCAGAGTCCTTAAGTGTGATCAAATGCACATGTAGACAGTGACCACTGGGCACAAACTGCACCCGGTCAGCCCAACCAGCCAGGGGCCAGCTGATGCTACCACCTAGAGCCCAGGGATGACCCCCACCCCTACCCCCTGCCAGCAGAGAGCTCCTCTAACCTGGCTCAAATCACTGCTCCCTCAAGCACATATGTAGCTGCTGCACCTGGGAACAGTACTCGAGCTCAAATGGCTCCAGAGTTTAGTGCAGCATATTATTGCACATGTAGATGCACCCTGTTAGGTCCCAATTTATAACAGCTCAGCATTTTCTTAAAGATAAAGCCTGGTATCTCAAGTCAGAAAGCTCAGACTTAAGGCAGCACAAACCACTAGCTGCTCCTCATAGCCTCGACCAGACTCACTAATCAACAGGAAGTCTTATTTTAGGGATTCCTAAAATGAAAGGAAGGTTTAAACTGGGATCAGATCAGACCACAGCTAATTAGCATGTGACCTCAGTAGGGTAGGGACTGTCTGCTTGTTCTGTGTTTGTATGCTATCTATCCCCATGGGGGTCTTGGCCTATGCATTACCACAGTGCAAATGCCAGTAATTTACTGATAATGGGCCAAAGATGGGATTTTCTGGGAATTTCTCCTTCTTCAAGAAATTAAATGCAGGATGCATCCAAAGTGAATGATAAGCCAACCAGTGGGTCTGCATGTTTAGTATACCAGTGCTAATTACCCTGTTGCTCAAAAAAAGAAAAAGTGACATCAGCAAAAATAGATAAGAAGAGACCAGCAGTAGCAACTACTGCTGTACTATCCTAAACATCTGGCACAGAAGCAAATCTAGCACACCACACAACAGTTACAGGGTTCAGTCTTATTGTACATCCCAATTTTATAACTACAAGACATTATATTTGTTTGGTCTGAATCATAGAATCATAGAAAAATAGGGTTGTAAGGGACCTCAGGAGGTCATCTAGTCCAACCCCTTGCTCAAAACAGGACCATCCCCAACTAGATCATCCCAACCAAAGCTTTGTCTAACTGGGTCTTAAAAAACCTCCAGACACGGAGATTCCACAACCTCCCTGGGTAACCTGTTCCAGTGCTTTGCTACCCTACTAGTGGAGAAGTTTTTCCTAATACCTAACCTAAACTTCCCTTGCTGCAACTTGAGACCCTTGCTCCTTGTTCTGTCAGCTGGCACCACTGAGAACAATCCAGCTGCATCCTCTTTGTAACCACCCTTTAGATAGTTGAAAGCTCTTATAAAATTCCCCCTCACTCTACTTTTCTCACAATTGGGAATAGGGTGCACTTAATAATGAATGTGGTCACTTTTACTACTCTGACCTCTATTAAGAGTTGATATGAAAAAACACTGGAACAATCAGGGTTACAGTTATGCATATATATGGCTGGGCTTTTGGTTTGATTTATTAATTATTCCCACACCCCCATCCCCTTGTGAAGAGTAGCTGCTGTTTGAAAGAAGCATAAGCAGTGATTTTGCTATCTCAGAATTTGAATTGTTATTAAATGCCATGAATGGAGCCTAATTAAGTTGCAGATGCCACATGCTAAATTATTGTTTTGTGTATTAAACTTTCATTTCTGGCTTGTAATGGAGGGAAGGCAAGATAGTCTGGGTTTGCAATTTTATTCAAGAAGCTCTCTTACACTCTCTATGTCACTTTGATTGTAGCGATTTAAACTGATTGTTACTAAGTGCTCCATCTAATAATGAAAACCCTTGTGTCTTCTCAAATTATGGCTGTAATCTTAATTATACATACCTGAGTAGTCCTAGTGACTTAATTAGGATTATTTACATGCTTAAATTTAGGAAGGTATTTGTTTACAGTATACTGGGTTACATAAGGGCTTTATTTAGCAATGGGTGAAGTAAAGGATTCCAACCAACATGTGGTCCTAATCCTGTTGTGTTATAGCACCTTTCATTTCACATCATGAAAGCCTAAGGATATTAGAGAAGGGCTCAGAAGCACTTTGCACTGGTTTAACACTTTTTTTGCTGAAGTGAATGGGGGTTTTATCACCAGCTTATATGGGAACCCAGTTGGTCCTGCTGCTCACAACCATGCTCAAAAATGTCTTATGTCCATCTTGTAGCATGACGGGTGGATCTAAAGAAAGAAAGTTAAGTTTTAGAATGATCCCAGTCTGGTGAGGCACAAGGCAGGGGAGAGCAGGGTAAGCCATGCAGACCTAAAAATGTAATTTGTCAGACAAGCACAGGCCTCTAAGTATGTGATGCCAGCCTTCCTTCCGATAAAAATTTCTATCCTTTATCTTGTTCTGCCTGCTGCCATCTCCAAAGCGTCTCTCTTCTCAAGCCTGGCAAAGCACATGAAAGAGTTTGCTGCTCAAGTCAGGAGATGGACAGCTTTAGAGAGCACCCCAAAGCTAGACTGTCTGGGAGAAGCCACTTTTCTTTATGCACATAGAATCATAGAAGGGACCTTGTAGATCTTCAAGTCCGACCCCCTGCTCTGGGCAGGAGGGAAACTGGGCTCAAGTGACCCCAGCCAGGTAGGCATCGAGTCGCATTTTAAAGACCCCCCAGGGTAGGAGCCAGCACCATTTCCTTTGGGAGTTGGTTCCAGATCCTCGCTGCCCTGACTGTGAAGTAGTTCCTATGGATGTCTAATCTAAACCTACTCTCTGGCAACTTGTGGCCGTTATTCCTTGTTATCCCAGGGGGTGCTAGGGAAAACAAGGTCTCCCCCAAACCCTTCTGGGCCCCCGTAATGAGTTTATAGATGGTCACCAGATCCCCCCTCAGCCTTCTCTTGTGAAGGCTGAACAGATTCAGGTCCCATAGCCTCTTATTGTAGGGTCTGTTCTGCTGTCCCCGGATCATGTGGGTGGCCCTCCTCTGGACCCTCTCAATGTTGTCCACATCTCTCTTGAAATGGGGTGCCCAGAACTGGATGCAGCACTCCAGCTGCAACCTGACCAGTGTCGCATAGAGGGGGAGGGTCACCTCCTTGGCCCTACTTGAGATGCACCTGTGAATGCATGATAAGATCCGGTTAGCCCTGCCGACCATGACCTCGCATTGTCAGTCCATGTTCATCTTGGAGTCAATGATGACTCCAAGATCCCTTTCTGCCTCCGTGCTCTCAAGAAGGGAGTTTCCCATCTTATAAGTGTGCTGGTGGTTACTACTGCTCAAGTGCAGCACCCTGCACTTATCTGTATTGAAACGCATCCTGTTTTTGTTAGCCCACCCTTGCAACCTATCCAGGTCTTTCTGAAATCTTTCCCTCCCTACTAGCGTGCCCACCTCACCCCAGATTTTGGTATCATCAGCAAATTTGAACAGGTTGCTTTTTACCTCATCGTCCGAATTGATGATAAAGAAATTGAACAGTGAGGGCCTAAGGACTGAGCCCTGGGGGACTCCTCTGCTCACTTCTCCCCAGGTCGAGCAATCCATCTGACTGTGTAGGCATCGATGCCACAGTTGCCTAGTTTTTTAATGAGGATGGGGTGGGAGACAGTGATGATTCCAATCACATCATATTAAATAATGAGCATTAAGGAAACTTTATGCTAAAGAGAAGTGCTTTGGACATTTACCTCAGTCACAAAAACACTACTTTAGTGTACACTTCGTCCAACCTCCCCAAAGTCAACCTTGAGTCAACAAACTTCCTTCTCCACTACTGAGAGGCAGGGAAGGAAGATAATTGTCATCAATACATGGCCTTTTTTCTTTCAGCTCACCTCCACACAAGCTCACATCCAAAAACAAGCTGTCTGCCAGTAGAAGTCTAAGGGTGCCTGTACACACCACAGGGTTTAATCCTCATTAAATTAAATAGGATTTGTAAAATTTAAACTTGTTTATTTTGGAGCATCATATCAGTGTTTGCACACACTAGGCTTTTGAACTAATTAAGCTTTGGAGTGTCACATCTGTTTCCATGCACTTGGTTTTTGAAAGAATTAAGCCTGGTCCCTGGCTGGCACTACAGGACAGCAGGAAAGTCCAGCAATGCCTCCCACAGCCTGGGGCTCCCCACCCCATGCCCTGCCATACAGTTGTGGGAGCATGGAGCTGGCAAATGGCACAAGAAAAAAAAAGTAGAAGCAATTTGAAGGGGTGACCTACAAAAAAGTTGCAGTGTCATCTGGTGGGCAAAGAGACTCATTACATGTCTTTGAGTGCTTTTGTGTTTGCATGCAACGAATCCATGGACACAATGCTTTCATTTGTGGCAAGCCAAACTAAACTACATCCAAGGAGTTTTACTTTAATGCACCAGAAACACTTTTAAAGCATCTGGAAAATCCATTCGTGCAAACAATCACGCTGTTGCAATGCAAGAAAGGGCAAGAAATGTGCTGTGTACAAAGGCTCTTCTACTCCAAACCAGGGCTGGAACCTGTTCTTCACCACAGCCTTCCCCTACTCTCATTCCCATTAGCTAAAGTGCCATGCATAACAAAATTACTGGGCCAAATATTTGGCTTTTGTAAAACTGATGTAAGCTCTGTAGTCTAGGAGCCAGATCCAAAGTGTTTCTTTGTCGGGGGAGGGGAATTGAGACATCAGCCCCTACCTTCACCAGAGGTTTCCAAGTAGTGGACCTTATATAGATGGAGAGGGCTCTGCATGGGCCTTAAGGAAGCACCTGGGGAGCAAGATGAAAAATCTGCCCCTCTATTCAGTGCTATCTACTGGCTAGCAGCTCCCTGCTGAGCATGTGGGTTGTTTTAGATCCCTGTTCTCCGGTTTCTATCCCTTTTGATGCACTGTTCAAGGAACCTACCATGTAATAGACTTGCTGCCCAGAGCAGCTTCAGAACAGGACCATCTTCAACTAGATCATCCCAGCCAAAGCTTTGTACAGCCAGATCTTAAAAATCTCCAAGGATGGAGATTCCACAACCCCTCTGGGTAACCTCTTCTAGTGCTTTACTACCCTCCTAATGAGGAAGTTTTCCCTAATATCTAACTTAAACTTCCCTTGCTGCAACTTGAGGCCGTTGCTCCTTATTCTATCATCTACCACCACTGAGAACAGTCTAGTTCCAGCTTTTGGTATGTTGCTCAATACTCCATTAAATTTTGAATGTAGGGATTTAAAAAAAACCCTATTATTCATGTCAGGTGATGAAAGGAAACAAGAAATGCATTTGCCTTCTTCAAGCTTCTGCTTCCCTTGTTGTCCCTCCATTGAAGTTATCATTGTTTCAGATACTGGATTTAGTGCTTGCACATGGGGAAGTCTTAATCATCAAGGGCTCCAGGTGACAAAATTTAGTTTCCCAGGTTTCAAGGCTCAAGCTGGTGTTGGTTAATTCAGCCCTGGGTAGTTGAATTCTGCCAGTTGCTTGTTCCCAGTAGCAACTGGCAGGAGAGTTACAGTGCTGTTGCTATTGTGATCTCAATAGAGCTACAAGGCTGTGCACCAGCTGACATCTGTCCACAAGACTGCACCCTAGGAAAAAGGAGGCCAGAACTGGTCGTTCCAAAGCTGCAGGGCAAAGGCTTCTGGATTATTTCTGACTATTAAGACTACTGGGATTTTTTTTTTTCCCAAGAAAAACTTTTGCAGCTATGTGATTCAGGAGACCTGTGTAGTATCATCTCTGGAGCGAAAGTTAACACTAGTATATTTCGTTGACCTTAAATTGTTGCAGACAAGAAGGAGCAACACAAAAGATTACCGGTTTCAGGCTATAGGAACAGCTCTGATAGAGGGTAGACTTCACTAGATGAATTCTTTGACATGAGATGGACACTGGCAGAGATTGCCTGCTATGAGATGGATTTGAAGTGAGACAATTTATGCTAGGCAGGCACTGCCGTGATCTGGTCCACTACTGCTAAAGCCATCCTGGTGAG
This sequence comes from Caiman crocodilus, assembly GCA_030014935.1. Classification (NCBI taxonomy): domain Eukaryota; kingdom Metazoa; phylum Chordata; order Crocodylia; family Alligatoridae; genus Caiman; species Caiman crocodilus. The sequence continues at coordinate 4,037,263 of JAGPOW010001296.1, read as the reverse complement.
GAAGAATTCCTTTTAACTGGGGAAAAATTATATAAAAGAAGCAAGGTGTTTTGTTTAGTTGGGAATACTGTGATGTAAAACAAGATAGGCCATGGCACATTCAAGTAGACTCGGCTTCTGCATCTTTGTGATGTCCATTCCTGGAGAATCTCTTACGTGTTTCTGAATTTCAAGTACCAGGTTTGTGCCTTCGAGTGAAAAAAATATACATATTTTTTTCTTTTTAGCCACAAGAGGCTATAGACTTTTATACTACTCAGTGAAAGGGAATTTGAGTGGACTGACCGCTTAACAGAAAACAGATGCGTCTTGCAGTAACTGGGAGTAAAATAAGGAGAGGAACGCAAAGTATTGTCAACACTTCTGCTGTAGGTGCGAAACTAAATTTAATACAGCCCAAAATCTCTATAGTTGTATCGCCTTCGTCAGTATCGCATGTAAGTACCTCACAATACCCCAGTAAGGTAATGAAATATACTTTGAGGCTTAGACACTCAGGGTTAAATCAACGATAAAACCTAGGCACGAAAACACTGAGCGTTGCACCACCCAGCCACCACAGGAGAGCCCGCAGTCCTGAGCTAGCTACCGAGGCTCCTTCACAAAGTCTGATGGGAATGATGTGCTTCAGGACAGAACTCCTAGACACTGGTGAGCTGAACAGGGACCTGTCTTAAACCCAGTCCCTTTGCGAGCTTACATGTTTTCCTCTGGGCTGCAGGAAAGGATCTCTCTTTACTTAGATCACGGGTGACTGGTGCCTCCCGAGTCTGGAGGGGCAGCAGTGGGGCACGATGTGGGGGTGGCAAACGGGGAGGTGCTCCGGTGGCGGAGCCAAATTAACGGGGGCAATAGCACTCTCCATGCTTGCTCCCCCAGCAGCCGGAGTGCTCACTGTTGGGGAGAGGGGCACCTATCCCCTCGTTCCCTGCCTTTGTGTTGCCTGTGGCTTAGGTTTTATAGACCTAAGACCTCTCCTAGATTAGGTGTCTAAAAGTCTTTCTTTCTAAAACAGAGAGGCCATTACTTCCCTTTAAAACATAACTACTGGAGGCAATGGGGATATTCTGCTCTGCTCTTTATCCAGTAGCTTAGAGGCTGGAAGGCTTGCCTGGGAAACAGGAGACCTGGGTAAGAGCATTCAAACCAATATCTCCTAGAAGAGTGCCCTCATAGCCAGATTATAGGCTGTTCAGGGGATGAGAGCTGTATCTTGTTACCAGACTTGCCCATCACTTTGGGGTGCATTCATTTATTAGAGTTACATTTCTGGGGTCTGTGTAATTCTGTCTATGTGCTGCTTGTGTCACTTGTGTTTCTATACGGAGCTCCTTCTCTCCATCCTGCAAGTCCTCACTCCCAGTGGAGCTACCTGGCAGGGCTTAGCTTCAGTAGAGCTGGGTTGCTCCAGCCACAGGGTCAGGCAAATACATACACACAGGTTAACAGAGCACGTCTGAGTCAGGCCAGGTTCCTCAGCACTTCCAGCTGACAACCTCATATAGCATGGACTCAGTTCAGCAGGGCAACAATCAAATGCAGTCAAACACAAGCACACAGGTTAACAGGGCACGTCTGAGCAGCCTGGGTCCAATCAGCACTTTCAGCTGATACCCTTATGTACTTCAAACTTAGTACATCCCAATCTCTTGTCACAAGTGTCCTGGTAGTAACCCCCTTGATGAGCAGACCCTACAGGATCTTTGGGCTTCACAGGGATCTTTGGCTTGGGTAAAAGAAGCACTGCTGCAGAGCAAATGGGGAGGTTGAGGAGAAGGAAGAGTAAATGAGGTTCGGAGAGAGATGTAGTAACCAGCTTGACCATAAAAGTCATTTTATTGCCAGGTATGTGAAACTTATAACGATACTAGTAGTAGTAGCCATACAAGGAGAGACAAACAAACAAGGCAATTACAATATCACACAGTTTCAATTGGGTATTTGGGGAAGTCTAGCTCAAGTTTGATCAGCAAAAGTCAGGTTTAAAAAGCTGTGCCTGGAGCGGGGGAGAGAGTTGGGGTCTCACCGCTCAGAAAAGCTTGAACCAGTCGAAGTTCCCAGGTGTGTGTTGGGGCTTGGAGACGGTCAGATCCCTCAGCACAATCAGTCAAGGTCTTCCAGGCAGGGAAGTGCAACTGGTGCAGTGTGTGGATACAAGCACCAAAACACAAACTTGAGCTTGGGTAGGGGTTTTGTAAGGGCTCAGGAGAGAGCACTGGGTTTGTTTACGGGTAAATGATGGCTCATCTGCTGGATAACAGGAACCATCACTCCTGGCTATGGGTGGCAACCCCCCACCTCCTGGCTGGCTGCAACCCCATCCCCCTGCTCCTGTGAGCTCTTCCACCGCCCCACCAGTCTGAGTTCACCAGCTGCACCTGGTTCGGGGGTCAGACAAGCTGCGCATTGCACGGGGGTTCCCCAGGAACACTGAGCTGACGGGTAACACCCTTCTGTTGAAACTGTTCAAGTTTGCATGGCATCATTAATATGCATTGGACTAAGACCTTCATGCTAGTGTAGGGGTTGGGCCACTTCTCTGGGCTGCTTGTGTATTTTTGCCCCGTGACTCACTGTTTAGAATAAAATGTCAATGGAGCGGGGCTGACACCTAAACCCGTCTCCTCCCCGATGAGCGCTCTAGCCACTAGGTTAGAAAATTATGCTCACCCTCACATCTCTCTGGCCTAATGTATTTTAGAAATTTCCGCGCATCTTGTATAGGAATGATTGAGATGCTTTCAAAAAGCATCTAACCCGTGTGGTTTGAGCGCTTCCTTAGGCGGTGAAGGATGTGGGCTTGAATCCCATCAGGATGAGGAGGGAACCGAAAGCCAGGTTTTCCATGACCCTGAGGGAATGTGTTAACCACCAAGCTATTGGACAAAGGGGACAGGGAGGGAGTACCTTTTCCCCCTACTCTGTGAAGAGCCAGGTCAGATTGCTGTGCTCAGACCAAATCAAGCCTCTTGGGTGACGCAGCAGAGGGATGCCTAGCCTGTGGGTCCTGATGGGGTTTCTAACTTATCTCAGAAAAGACTAAGGTGCTTATGGGCAGGCCTAGAAGCAAAACTTTCAGAACTTGGGGAGCCTTAATATTGAAAATCGAGGCATCTTGGGAATTATTTAATTAGCTAGAAAATAGTGGAGCTGGGGCTATTCTGTCTGTTCCCAGCAAGCCTGTAGTAACACCTTTGTCAGAATAAGGTTTTGGAGGAATTCAGGAGTAAGACTAGTAAGGTGTGTATGGGGTCTTAAAAGGGGTAAGATTTGTCTAAAATATAAATCGGTGGCAGGCATTCAAGTTCTATTGTCTTTCCATGGGATTGGGACCTAATTCCCCTAGGCTTCTTTGAAAATCCTACTCTGACCTCCTAGAAACCTTGTATTTCAACAAATCGATTAATAAACCATTTTTTCAGTGGATGCTGTTAAGAGTTTTCAGCTGAAGTTATACTTTTGTGTTTCCATAAATAGTCCTTCTATAAAAGGTCTGAACTATAACCACAATTGAAATCTATGTTTATTTAATAGAGCTGTCTTCTTTGAAATACTATAAATCTTATGCTAAGTCATACCCAGCAGAGGGCACTGTAAAAAAACAGTAAAAACTGCTCTGTGCTCTGCAAGATTTTCTTGTAGGAATACACCCATCTAGTACTTGGATCACTTTTAGCCAAAGGAGGGGCTCAAGACTTGCATCTTTTATAGGCCAGAACTATTTGGACCCACTTATACTTCTGTCACCTTCAGCATTTTGCAAGCTTGTTAACATCCTGCATATATGTTTGCTCTGGATAGCTGTGCATCTCCCTTTTTGATTTCATGACGCAAGGCAGGTTAATATAGAAAAAACCTTGTGGTTCTTCTGATCTTAAAATCCATTTGGTAACATGGTAGAAATAGATCAAAGGGTCACTTTGTTGTAGCCTAATGTTTCTCTCTTCCTATAACATCCTAAGGTTAAGTTCAGAGATTTTAGGATTATTTCATATTTTGCTTGAACCCACTGAAAATGTATATATTTAATAGGTCTCT